>AWOL01S0014183.1:0-91036 GCA_000715115.1 Nicotiana otophora
CCTGCGTAGCCTATGCAGGTTGCATAGGCAAAAACAACATGCTAGAGCAGGGGGAGGCTTTGGTTACGTAGGCTACACAGCCAAGATATGTAGGCTACAGAAGTTTCCTACGCAACTCAGTTTTTATAAAGAGTATGAGGTCGGGGAGAGAGAAAAAATAATATTTTTGGCTAAGTTTTTTGTTCTAGAGAGAAGGTGGGGCATCCTCAACCCAAATACACATCAAAGGTGCGTTTTATGATATTCTTATAGTGGATTAACACTAATTAATAGTAGTATTAATATCTACATGGATTAGAAATCATAGGGATTTCTCCAATCTTCAAGAATCATTCAATGTTCCAATAGGGAAGGAGATGAATAGGGAATATTTGAATCTTGTTAAGGATGGTTGGTGATTCTAGTGCTCCAATAGCTTAATAATGATTAAATATTGAATCATCTAACCTAGATTGGGGCTTAAAGGCCAAGGATGGAATCTATTAAGTATAAAAGGGATATGTTTGGGTGATTAGGCTTGTTGAAGACTTACAATCAACTTGTTAACCTTAAATGGGCATCGACACACACACACACACACACACACACACACACATATATATATATATATATATAGAGAGAGAGAGAGAGAGAGAGAGATAAGTTTTGATGTCTTGGGATGTCTAATGTAGATATTGGCTTGATGGCGACGTTTGAGAGTTCTAAATGAATTGGAACGTCCTACTAATATTTGAAGCTTGGACTTGAGGTAAGTTGATTAAATCTTACTCTTCTTGAGGGGTTTTCTCCAAAATCATATTTGAGTTATTACATGAGTTTACTTGTAAATGTGCATCCGTACTTGTGGGGACAAGAGGGAAAGGGTGTCACCGTGTATTTTGAGTTGTGTTGCATAAAGAAGGTCTTGTTATTTTATAATTAAAAATTTATATTTTTAAAGATTTGATGGTAAATGATGCTTGAGGAAAATTATATAATTTTTATTTAATCTTATGTATTGGAAAGAGTATAAAACATTTGAGTGCTAAAGATGTATTTTATGAAAAGTATTTCTTTTGAAACTTGATTAATGGATAACACTTGTCGTATTTTTGAATGGTGGATGTTAAATTGCTAAAGGCTTTAACATGAAGAAGATCATGAAGTTGATTGTTTTTATTCAAATGGTTTAGTTGGCCATGGGCTATGATTTGATAAAAATAGATCCTTTGAGGCTACTATGCTATGAATCTAATTTTGCGATATCAAATATTTTGGGAGTTACTAGTTGAGATCACCGAGATTTGTTCGAATGTTGAGTTCGTTAACATGGAACTACATGTGGCAGTATAGGTATACATTCCAAGGCTAAGCCGAGGTTTGTGGGATAAATTCCCTCATTTTGTGGTCAAATGAGCATTACTTAAAGTAATGAGGTGAAGTCGGCTCGTACGGCACCACAGGAAGCCGCTCAGACAAGTAGGGTTAAATACTTGTTGCTAGGTCAATCACCTAGTAGTTGTTTATTCTGTCGGTGTTGGTATAGTACTCCCGGTAAAAATTTAAAATATGTTATAGGCCTAAGGAGACGAAAGGCCTAAGGAGACGAAAGTGATTTTAATGACTTAATGAAGTTGAAATGATTTTGCATGATTGTTATTAGAATCATGGGTTGATATAAATATTTTGAAAGTTTGTATCAAGGTTTACATTTTTCTAGTATTTTAATTTAAAATGATTAAGAAAATGGATTGATATAATTATTATCATTTTATATCAGTGTTGGTTGCACTATTTGTTTAAATCCTTGTCCCAAGAACTTGAATTAGAGAAAGTCTATCACACTTATTGAGTACCATCGTAGTGTGCTCAGCCCTCAGTGGCCCCTCTCCAGGGTCCCACTTACTTTACATGTTTCAGGAGGAGGTGTGGTACGTGATGAGCGGATGTGACTAGAATGACTTTCTTTCCGAGGTGTATGGTGAGGCACCACTTCTATTACGTGGTAGCTGCCATGTTGATTCTTTACTCTCTGCTAGTTTGGGTCATCCCAAGTATTTATTTTATTCTCATGTCTTAGAGATTCCATAGACTATTCGTATTCTTTGGGGGCTGTAATTGATAGTGATTCATATAGCATTAAATGAAAGAGACATTGTTATCCTTATGTATTTTCAGTTATTGAGAATGATGTATATAAAGATTATACTTCATGTATGGTTTTAACAATTTAAAATGACTATGTTTTCAAAAAGGCTTCTGCATGCATCTGTTAGTCAAATAGATGGGTATTCTAGTATGGGTTGGTTTGCCCGGGTTTGGTAGTCTGACACGTGACGGACACATGATCTTGGGTCGTGAAAAATAATTATAGACATCTCCTTACCGATCCTCCAGACATTACTAAGCGTGCTTATGACTCGTGAGACCTAGGCAACCTAGTGCTCTAATACTACCTTGTCACAACCCGAAATCTCAACCTCGGGGTCATGATGGCGCCTAATATCTACTTGCTACACAAACCGATGTGGAATAGAAAATAAACTAATTTTGCCAATTTATAACAAGATATTAACAATTTATAATAAGATATTAACAATTTATAATAAGATATTAACAATGAAAATGATATTGGCATGAAGTATGGCAAAATAATACCGAACATCAAAGTCTAAGCATAACCTAGAAGTTTGTGTCATGAGTACATGAATATCTAGAGTGCTACAAATATTGTCTTAATAAAATACACTTTTTTGAAACTCAGTAAAATAGTAAAGATAGGAGGGAAGGGGACTTCAGGGCTGCGGACACCGTACAGTTATACCTCAAGTCTCTGTCACTGACTGAATCCGAGCAAAAGCTACTAAACGCCGCTAGGATGAGCTATGGTATCTGCACAAGAAGTTCAGAGTGTAGTATGCGTACAACCGACCCCATGTACTTTGTAAGTGCCGAGGCTAACCTCGACAATTTAGTGACGAGGCTAAAACGGTGTACTTACAATAACTAATACGCAGTAATAATAATAATAATACATAAAATGGAAAGCAGAAAAATGGATGTAAAGCAGTTAATTTGTGGAAATGAACTCTAACCTTAATATCAGAAAACCAGAATGACAAGTCTCGTAATCTCATATAAAAGTGCTGAAACCAACACAACAACAACAATGAGTATGGAGATAAAACTCTTTCTTCCTAACATGTTTGCTACACTGTGCATGTTATGGAGATAAGTTTGCACATTTCAATAGAGATATCAAGCTTAAATGGAGTTACACAACCCCATACTGTTGCTGGCATAATTTGAGAGACATCTGCAACTGCTGATGCTTACTCTAATGCTACAACTATTGTTTGATTGTGACGCTTTTCAAATTGTTATTTGCTCAATTGAGTTTCTTAGGATATTGCTGCTGTGATAATGTCCACATGCTCGATGACCAACTACCATCACATCTTTTCAAGTTCTCCTTAAAGTTATTAGTGCAAGTGCTACTGATGATGGTATCCTCTACTCAACTATGTTCTTCTGCTACTACTACTATGATAAAATTCAGATGCTCGACTAGCAACTATCTGTTCTAAAATTCTACTGATGCATAATGCTACTGCTACACTGCAGTTATCATGAATTTGAATCTGCTACTGATGCTGAAATACTAAGATGCTGTAATCTCGACTACAACTATTGAGATTTTGTTTTTGGTTGGCAGATTGAAAGCTGCTGTCAAAACAAAAAGATTTTTGTTGTACTCTTTATGTTTGGAGTTGTTAAAACACACAATGGTATTAGCGTTAATTGATGCTCAACCTGCGGTTGCTTCACCACCAAATGGAAAGATTCAAATGCTACTGCTGATGATTCTTGGATTGCTATTGTTGTTCCTGCTGCTGATAGATGCGGCCCTGCTATAACTAATGATGTTGTAGATGCTAATTTTTATGCAGCAACTGCTATAACGATATAAATGCTCCTCTTCTGATGCCATAACATAGACGCTACTGGTGCAACTATGTTGCGAGACTGTTGTTAGCAAATGCTTCCGATATAACTACTGCTACTGCAGTTTCCATGCACGGAATGCTCGAATTATGACGTTGTTGCTATTGCATAAGTTCTGCTGCTTATTTGGGATCTGATGCAGCTGCGGATGTGTTCTATTAATGCTTCTCGATGGGGATCAAAACAAAACTGCAGGTTACTTCAGCGATTTCCCATCTTCTATTCTTCTAATGCTCAACTGGGACCTTCCAACAAAACACTTGTTTCAAAATAGGTTCACATGATGAACTATGTTGGCAAATCCACTTCTGAAGATTCTACTGCTAGAACTCTTTTAGACCAAAAATCAAAATGTCCAAACTGAATTACTCGACAACTTGTGAATTATACATACCTATTCCTCTTGGATTGCAATAGATGGCGCCTGGTGAGAGCTTTCTAGGTGCTACAACAAATTGGTTTGCAATTGGTGTGTAAATTCATTATCGTCAGCAACAATTGGATGTTTCAAATTACTAGCTTTGTACATTTTCTGTTATTTACATGTTACTGCTACATTGTATTTGGTAGCAATAGACATTACCTTTCTATTTGTATTTTTTTTATTGCACTAGAACATTGTGTAACTTTGACCCGATTTGAAACTTATTTTATATATAACAGCTACTAGGTGAATAACCTAGTAGTCTATTTGCTAAAAAAAGAAAGAAATTAGTACAACACACACAATCCATTCCGGCACAACCCAATTTCATTATATCATCATTTATCAATATCAAGTACCACATATATAATCCGTTATGGCGCGCAATTCGATCCACCATATCATCATTTATCAACATCAAATATCCTTTTATAATCTATTGCGGCATGCAACCCGATGCCAGCATATCATCATTTATCAATATTGAAGATCTCGAATTGTAGTTGGGTTGTTTTTGAGATGCTTATTGTATTGTGTTTGTATATCACCTTTAGTAGGCTTGAGGGAGCAGTAAAATATGGGGAAATGCTGCCCGTTTTATTTTAAAATCGAGTTATCGTTTGAGATATATGATATACTAGCGCCATCTAAGTGGTACATGTACTTCTTTGTTATAATGTTGGCGCGCTAGTTGTAATAAGCTTGTTTTTGAGTTGCATTGAAGACTTGACGTATGTTAAGTATATCCCTTCTTTCCTTTTGGCATGATCCATATGATACAACAAAACGAGCAAACACGCAACTTTCTCAAATGGCTCAATTCTTAGAAGTACTAGGGTTACCTATGTTCTTGATTCCCCATATGTCGTATTATTAAATCGTCTGCTCATGGGTCTCAGAAAATACGTAAGTGATAAAGTTTATTTTGTGATATTAACCGGAGGCATATTGTTCTTATGACATTCAGAGAGATTTTATCGACTTACTTCATTATGCATTGCATTCATATATACATGTATATTGATCCATGATCGGATGGAGTTATATATGCTTGTATTATATGTAGATCGGGTATGGGGAAAGGTTATGGCATTATATACGCACCACCACCTGATCAACTGGTATACGTTGATGATTTCACCCATAGAGGTTGGGATGATATGATGGGATGCACTCATAGATTTGATGACGTTATGCACGCTTATACCTACTCACATTCTTTCTACTAAAGGCATCGGCCACCACATTGGTCTTCCAGAGATGATACAAAATGGTGATATCATAGTCTTTCAACAGCTACCTCAAGTTGACATCCTTTTGCTTGAACAAATATTGTAGACTTTGATGATCCATGATTACCTCACACGACACACCGTGGAGGTAATGCCTCCAAATATTCAGCGCATCAACAATGGCTACCAACTCTAAGTCACGAACATGGTAATTCTTTTCATGAACCTTCAACTGCCGCAATGCATATGCAATCACTATGCCAGCCTGCATCAATACTGCACCGAGTTCAATACATTATGCATCATAATACAATGTTTAGGATCCTGAACCTGTGGGCAACACCAACACTAGGGATGTAGTCAAGGCAGTCTTGAGCTTCTGAAAGCTCAACTCACACTTCTCGGACAACCTGAATGGAGCACCCTTTTGGGTCAATCTAGTCAATGAAGCTGCTACAGATGAAAACCCCTCCACAAACCAACGATAAGAACTTGCCAAACCCAAGAAACTCCAAATCTCTGTAGCTGAAGTAGGTCTAGGCCATTTCTAAATCGCCTAAATCTTCTTAGGATCCAATTTAATGGCCTCGGTCGATACAACATGTCCCAAAAAAGGAACCGAATCTAACCAAAACTCACACTTTAAAAACTTGGCATATAACTGACTATCTCTTAGAATCTAAAGTACAACTTGAAGGTGCTTCTCATGCTCCTTTCGACTGTGGGAGTAGATCAAGATATCATCAATGAATAAGATCACAAAAGAATCCAAATAGGGCATAAATACTGGGTTCATCAAACCCATAAATGCTACTAGGGGCATCCGATGCCCTAATCTTCAACTGATGGTAGCCAGATCTCAAATCAATCTTAGAAATAATGTTGGCACCCTGAATCCGATCAAATAATTCATCAATCTTTGGTAACAGATACTTGTTCGTGATATTGACTTTGTTCTACTGCCTATAGTCTATACATATCCTCATCGATCCATCCTTTTTCTTCACGAACAACATGGGTGCACCCCAAGCTGAGACACTAGGTCTAATGAATCCCTTAGCAAGTATATCTTGCTTCCGCTCCTTCAGTTTCTTCAACTCAGGCGGGGTCATACGGTATGGTGGAATAGAAATGGGTTGAGCGCCCCAAGCCAAATCAATACAGAAGTCAATATATTTATGGGGTGGCATCCCCGACATATCTACAGGAAACACCTCTGGAAATTCACGCACAATAGGTACCGAATCCATGGATGGAACCTCGACACTAGAATAGTGAAGATAGGCCAAGTAAGCTAGACATCCCTTCTCAACCATACGCCGAGCCTTCACATAAGAAATAACCCTGCTGGTAGAATGGCCAAGAGTCCCTACCCACTCTAATCGAGGCAACCCTGACATGGCTAAGGTCACCTTCTTGGCGTGACAATATATTATAACATGATAAGGTGACAACCAATCCATGCCTAGAATAAAATCAAAGTCTACCATATTAAGAAATAGAAGATCTACACTAGTCTTAAGACTCCTAATAGTAATCACACACGAGCGATAGACATGGTCTACAATAATAGAATCTTCCTCAATCATCGACAGATACACAAGAGCACTCAAAGAATCATGAGGCACAACCAGATATGAAGCAAAATAGGATGACACGTAGGAATAAGTCGACCCCAGATAAAATAGAACTGAAGTATCTCTATGGCAAACTGGAGAAATACCTCTGATAACGGCGCCAGATAACTCAGCCACTGGTCTAGCTGGGAATGCATAAAAATGGGGTTGAACCTACCACTTTTATCTCTGCCTCTCGGACGACCTCTAGTTGGCTGACCTCCACCTCTAATGGCCTCACCTCCACCTCTAATGGCCTCACCTCCACCTCTGGCAGCCTGACGCCCATATTTCTATCTGAGCAAGCGATGAAGCAACTAGTTCCAGAACCATGGCACGAGAACTCTGATGTGGCATTCTGCTCAACAATCTAAGACAGTACCTCTTGATGTGACATGTATCCCCATGCTCAAAACACCCACCCGGCTACTGTGGCTACTGATGCTGAGACTGACCCGAGCAGGACGAATAACCACTTTGGTAGATCTAGATCAAAGGCGCACTAATATGAGATAATAGTGCACTGTAGGCTAGCTGCCCAGGATGAGATACATGAGGACCACGACTGCTCAAAGCACCCTGGGGATGCCTGAAGTGCTGACTTAAATGGCTTGGGAGGATGGCCTTTCCTCAAAGTACCCATGCCTATAGATCAGGCACTACTGAAACCTCCAAAATGATGAGGCCTCTTATTAGACACCGACTCCCTCTCGTGACCGCAAACCAGCTCGATCTGTTTAGCAATCTCTACAACCCTTTGAAAAGAAATATCATCTTCGGTCTCCTTGGTCATCTATAGCCTGATACTGAAAGTGAGCCCATCAATGAATCTCCCCACTCTCCCCCTCTCAGTAGGCAGCAAGACAATGACATGGAGCTAGGTCCACAAATCGAGTCTCATATTGGGTAACGGTCATTCCACTCTGCTAAAGGCACTGAAATTGCTTGCGATTGTCCTCTCTCAGAGTGATAGGAATGAATTGCTCTAGAAATATCTGTGAAAATGGATCCCAGGTAAGTGAAGGCGAACCAGATGGTCTGGTTAACACATAATCTCTCCACCATCTCTTGGCAGAACTGGTCATCTAAAACACTGCAAAGTTGACACCATTTGTCTCAACAATAACCATGCTGATCAACACCTCGCGCAATGGCCTAAGTAATCTTGTGGGTACTTAGAGGGTGCACCACTAAAATGAATAAGAAAGAGCTTGGTAAACATATCCAGCCTCATCAAGGCCTCAAAAGACATAGCGGGCCTATCCACGACTTGGGCCACAACAAACGGCTAAACTACCCCAACTGGCTGGGCTGCTGGAGTCTGATATAGTGGAGCCATCTGCTCCACAATGTGATTAGCGGGAGTGTCTGCTCCTCCCCGAGCCCGAGAGACAGTTGGTGCCACTGGAAATTCACCAGTCCGGGTCACACTCTCTAAAATGCGCACCAAGCGGACTAGAGTGTCCAGAAGCACTGGAGTGGCTATGAATTCCTCCAAGACCTGAGCGAGTCCGACTGGCACGGTCTGAGTGGGGATATCCTTCTCATGATCAATCTGGGGCACCACTGCGGGTGCTGCTGCTTGAGCTATAGGCTGAGCTCTGCCTCTACCTCAACCTCTGCCGCTGGTAGTAGCTGCAATAAGGGGTTCCGGCTCCTGCCCGGCTGTATATGTTATGGGTGGTCTCACCGTCTACGAGAGAGAAATAATCGAATGATTTAAACATCAATGATAGAACAAAATCGCATAATATGTAAAGAAAAAAGTGAAATTTTTCCTAAAACTTCGTAGCCTCTGGAAGATAATGTAAAGCCCCAGAAATATTTCTTACAAGAGTAAGCCTAATTCGAGCTTAAGACAATAATTAGCGAGATCTTGAAGTACATGCGGGACCACTAAAAGGTATCGATATCATTACAATACTTGTACATGAATGTCATGATGGTTGAAGGTCATCAAGTTGTATGAATAAAGGCATAGATGGAGAAAGTGATCCTAGCAGACCTGCGTAGCCTATGCAGGTTGCATAGGCAAAAACAACATGCTAGAGCAGGGGGAGGCTTTGGTTACGTAGGCTACACAGCCAAGATATGTAGGCTACAGAAGTTTCCTACGCAACTCAGTTTTTATAAAGAGTATGAGGTCGGGGAGAGAGAAAAAATAATATTTTTGGCTAAGTTTTTTGTTCTAGAGAGAAGGTGGGGCATCCTCAACCCAAATACACATCAAAGGTGCGTTTTATGATATTCTTATAGTGGATTAACACTAATTAATAGTAGTATTAATATCTACATGGATTAGAAATCATAGGGATTTCTCCAATCTTCAAGAATCATTCAATGTTCCAATAGGGAAGGAGATGAATAGGGAATATTTGAATCTTGTTAAGGATGGTTGGTGATTCTAGTGCTCCAATAGCTTAATAATGATTAAATATTGAATCATCTAACCTAGATTGGGGCTTAAAGGCCAAGGATGGAATCTATTAAGTATAAAAGGGATATGTTTGGGTGATTAGGCTTGTTGAAGACTTACAATCAACTTGTTAACCTTAAATGGGCATCGACACACACACACACACACACACACACACACACATANCCCACTCTCCCCCTCTCAGTAGGCAGCAAGACAATGACATGGAGCTAGGTCCACAAATCGAGTCTCATATTGGGTAACGGTCATTCCACTCTGCTAAAGGCACTGAAATTGCTTGCGATTGTCCTCTCTCAGAGTGATAGGAATGAATTGCTCTAGAAATATCTGTGAAAATGGATCCCAGGTAAGTGAAGGCGAACCAGATGGTCTGGTTAACACATAATCTCTCCACCATCTCTTGGCAGAACTGGTCATCTAAAACACTGCAAAGTTGACACCATTTGTCTCAACAATAACCATGCTGATCAACACCTCGCGCAATGGCCTAAGTAATCTTGTGGGTACTTAGAGGGTGCACCACTAAAATGAATAAGAAAGAGCTTGGTAAACATATCCAGCCTCATCAAGGCCTCAAAAGACATAGCGGGCCTATCCACGACTTGGGCCACAACAAACGGCTAAACTACCCCAACTGGCTGGGCTGCTGGAGTCTGATATAGTGGAGCCATCTGCTCCACAATGTGATTAGCGGGAGTGTCTGCTCCTCCCCGAGCCCGAGAGACAGTTGGTGCCACTGGAAATTCACCAGTCCGGGTCACACTCTCTAAAATGCGCACCAAGCGGACTAGAGTGTCCAGAAGCACTGGAGTGGCTATGAATTCCTCCAAGACCTGAGCGAGTCCGACTGGCACGGTCTGAGTGGGGATATCCTTCTCATGATCAATCTGGGGCACCACTGCGGGTGCTGCTGCTTGAGCTATAGGCTGAGCTCTGCCTCTACCTCAACCTCTGCCGCTGGTAGTAGCTGCAATAAGGGGTTCCGGCTCCTGCCCGGCTGTATATGTTATGGGTGGTCTCACCGTCTACGAGAGAGAAATAATCGAATGATTTAAACATCAATGATAGAACAAAATCGCATAATATGTAAAGAAAAAAGTGAAATTTTTCCTAAAACTTCGTAGCCTCTGGAAGATAATGTAAAGCCCCAGAAATATTTCTTACAAGAGTAAGCCTAATTCGAGCTTAAGACAATAATTAGCGAGATCTTGAAGTACATGCGGGACCACTAAAAGGTATCGATATCATTACAATACTTGTACATGAATGTCATGATGGTTGAAGGTCATCAAGTTGTATGAATAAAGGCATAGATGGAGAAAGTGATCCTAGCAGACCTGCGTAGCCTATGCAGGTTGCATAGGCAAAAACAACATGCTAGAGCAGGGGGAGGCTTTGGCTACGTAGGCTACACAGCCAAGATATGTAGGCTACAGACGTTTCCTACGCAACTCAGTTTTTATAAAGAGTAGGAGGTCGGGGAGAGAGAAAAAATAATATTTTTGGCTAAGTATTGTGTTTTAGAGAGAAGGTGGGGCATCCTCAACCCAAATACACATCAAAGGTGCATTTTATGATATTCTTATAGTGGATTAACACTAGTTAATGGTAGGTAGTATTAACATCTACATGGATTAAAAATCATAGGGATTCCTCCAATCTTCACGAATCATTCAATGTTCCAATATGGAAGGAGATGAATAGAGAATATTTGAATCTTGTTAAGGATGGTTGGTGATTCTAGTGCTCCAATAGCTTAATAATGATTAAATATTGAATAATCTAACCTAGATTGGGGCTTAAAGGCCAAGGATGGAATCTATTAAGTATAAAAGGGATATGTTTGGGTGAATTAGGCTTGTTGAAGAGTTACAATCAACTTGTTAACCTTAAATGGGCATCGACACACACACACACACACACATACACACACACACACACACACACATACACACACACACATATATATATATATATATATATAGAGAGAGAGAGAGAGAGAGGGAGAGAGAGAGAGAGAGAGAGAGAGATAAGTTTTGATGTCTTGGGATGTCTAATGTAGATATTGTCTTGATGGCGACGTTTGAGAGTTTTAAATGAATTGGAACGTCCTACTAATATTTGAAGCTTGGACTTGAGGTAAGTTGATTAAATCTTACTCTTCTTGAGGGGTTTTCTCCAAAATCATATTTGAGTTATTACATGAGTTTACTTGTAAATGTGCATCTGTACTTGTTGGGACAAGAGGGAAAAGGGTGTCACCATGTATTTTGAGTTGTGTTGCATAAAGAAGGGCTTGTTATTTTATAATTAAAAAATTATATTTTTAAAGATTTGATGGTAAATGATGCTTGAGGAAAATTATATAATTTTTATTTAATCTTATGTATTGGAAAGAGTATAAAACATTTGAGTGCTAAAGATGTATTTTATGAAAAGTATTTCTTTTGAAACTTGATTAATGGATAACACTTGTCGTATTTTTGAATGATGGATGTTAAATTGCTAAAGGCTTTAACATGAAGAAGATCATGAATTTGATTGTTGTTATTCAAATGGTTTAGTTGGCCATGGGCTATGATTTGATAAAAATAGATCCTTTGAGGCTACTATGCTATGAATCTAATTTTGCGATATCGAATATTTTGGGAGTTACTAGTTGAGATCACCGAGATTTGTTCGAATATTGAGTTCGTTAACATGGAACTACACATGGCAGTATAGGTATACATTCCAAGGCTAAGCCGAGGTTTGTGGGATAAATTCCCTCATTGTGTGGTCAAATGAGCATTACTTAAAGTATTGAGGTGAAGTCGGCTCGTACGGCACCACAGGAAGCCGCTCAGACAAGTAGGGTTAAATACTTATTGCTAGGTCAATCACCTAGTAGTTGTTTATTCTGTCGGTATTGGTATAGTACTCCCAGTAAAAATTTAAAATATGTTATAGGCCTAAGGAGACGAAAGTGATTTCAATGACTTAATGAAGTTGAAATGATTTTGCATGATTGTTATTAGAATCATGGGTTGATATAAATATTTTGAAAGTTTGTATCAAGGTTTACATTTTTCTAGTATTTTCATTTAAAATGATTAAGAAAATGGATTGATATAATAATTATCATTTTATATCAGTGTTGGTTGCACTATTTGTTTAAATCCTTGTCCCAAGAACTTGAGTTAGAGAAAGTCTATCACACTTATTGAGTACCATCGTAGTGTGCTTAGCCCTCAGTGGCCCCTCTCCAGGGTCCCGCTTACTTTACATGTTTCAGGAGGCGGTGTGGTACATGATGAGCATATGTGACTAGAATGACTTTCTTTCCGAGGTGTATGGTGAGGCACCACTTCTATTACGTGGTAGCTGCCATGTTGATTCTTTACTCTCTGCTAGTTGGGGTCATCCCAAGTATTTATTTTATTCTCATGTCTTAGAGATTCCATAGACTATTCGTATTCTTTGGGGGCTGTAATTGATAGTGATTCATATAGCATTAAATGAAAGAGACATTGTTATCCTTATGTATTTTCAGTTATTGAGAATGATGTATATAAAGATTATACTTCATGTATGGTTTTAACAATTTAAAATGACTATGTTTTCAAAAAGGCTTCCGCATGCATCTGTTAGTCAAATAGATGGGTATTCTAGTATGGGTTGGTTTGCCCGGGTTTGGTAGTGTGACACGTGACGGACACATGATCTTGGGTCGTGAAAAATAATTATAGACATCTCCTTACCGATCCTCCAGACATTACTAAGCGTGCTTATGACTCGTGAGACCTAGGCAACCTAGTGCTCTAATACTACCTTGTCACAACCCGAAATCTCAACCTCGGGGTCATGATGGCGCCTAATATCTACTTGCTACGCAAACCGATGTGGAACTGAAAATAAACTGATTTTAACAATTTATAACAAGATATTAACAATTTATAATAAGATATTAACAATTTATAATAAGATATTAACAATGAAAATGATATTGGCATGAAGTATGGCAAACTAATACCGAACATCAAAGTCTAAGAATAACCTAGAAGTTTGTGTCATGAGTACATGAACATCTAGAGTGCTACAAATATTGTCTGAATAAAATACACTTTTTTGAAACTCAGTAAAATAGTAAAGATAGGAGGGAAGGGGACTTCAGGGCTGCGGACACCGTACAGTTATACCTCAAGTCTCTGTCACTGACTGAATCCGAGCAAAAGCTACTAAACGCCGCTAGGATGAGCTATGGTATCTGCACAAGAAGTTCAGAGTGTAGTATGCGTACAACCGACCCCATGTACTTTGTAAGTGCCGAGGCTAACCTCGACAATTTAGTGACGAGGCTAAAACGATGTACTTACAATAACTAATACGCAGTAATAATAATAATAATACATAAAATGGAAAGCAGAAAAATGGATGTAAAGCAGTTAATTTGTGGAAATGAACTCTAACCTTAATATCAGAAAACCAGAATGACAAGTCTCGTAATCTCATATAAAAGTGCTGAAACCAACACAACAACAACAATGAGTATGGAGATAAAACTCTTTCTTCCTAACATGTTTGCTACACTGTGCATGTTATGGAGATAAGTTTGCACATTTCAATAGAGATATCAAGCTTAAATGGAGTTACACAACCCCATACTGTTGCTGGCATAATTTGAGAGACATCTGCAACTGCTGATGCTTACTCTAATGCTACAACTATTGTTTGATTGTGACGCTTTTCAAATTGCTATTTTCTCAATTGAGTTTCTTAGGATATTGCTGCTGTGATAATGTCCACATGCTCGATGACCAACTACCATCACATCTTTTCAAGTTCTCCTTAAAGTTATTGGTGCAAGTGCTACTGATGATGGTATCCTCTACTCAACTATGTTCTTCTGCTACTACTGCTATGATAAAATTCAGATGCTCGACTAGCAACTATCTGTTCTAAAATCCTACTGATGCATAATGCTATTGCTACACTGCAGTTGTCATGAATTCGAATCTGCTACTGATGCTGAAATACTAAAGATGTTGTAATCTCGACTACAACTATTGAGATTTTGTTTTTGGTTGGCAGATTGAAAGATGCTATCAAAATAAAAAGATTTTTGTTGTACTCTTTATGTTTGGAGTTGTTAAAACACACAATGGTATTAGCGTTAATTAATGCTCAACCTGTGGTTGCTTCACCACCAAATGGAAA
This sequence comes from Nicotiana otophora, assembly GCA_000715115.1. Classification (NCBI taxonomy): domain Eukaryota; kingdom Viridiplantae; phylum Streptophyta; class Magnoliopsida; order Solanales; family Solanaceae; genus Nicotiana; species Nicotiana otophora. Next base: position 14,890 of record AWOL01S0014183.1, read on the forward strand.
GATTCAAATGCTACTGCTGATGATGCTTGGATTGCTATTGTTGTTCCTGCTGCTGATAGATACTGCCCTGCTACAACTAATGATGTTGTAGATGCTAATCTTTATGCAGCAACTACTATAACGATACAAATGCTCCTCTTCTGATGCCATAACATAGACGCTACTGGTGCAACTATGTTGCGAGACTGTTGTTAGCAAATGCTTCCGATGCAACTACTGCTACTGCAGTTTCCATGCACGAAATGCTCGAATTATGACGTTGTTGCTATTGCATAAGTTCTGCTGCTTATTTGGGATCTGATGCAGCTGCGGATGTGTTCTATTAATGCTTCTCGATGGGGATCAAAACAAAACTGCAGGTTACTTCAGAGATTGCCCATCTTCTATTCTTCTAATGCTCAACTGGGACCTTCCAACAAAACACTTGTTTGAAAATAGGTTCACGTGATGAACTATGTTGGCAAATCAACTTCTGAAGATTCTACTGCTAGAACTCTTTAGACCAAAAATCAAAATGTCCAAACTGAATTACTCGACAACTTGTGAATTATACATACATATTCCTCTTGGATTGTAATAGATGGCGCCTGATGAGAGCTTTCTAGGTGCTACAACAAATTGGTTTGCAATTGGTGTGTAAATTTATTATCGTCAGCAACAATTGGATGTTTCAAATTACTAGCTTTGTACATTTTCTGTTATTTACATGTTACTGCTACATTGTATTTGGTAGCAATAGACGTTACCTTTCTATTTGTATTTTTTTTATTGCACTAGAACATTGTGTAACTTTGACCCGATTTGAAACTTATTTTATATATAACAGCTACTAGGTGAATAACCTAGTAGTCTATTTGCTACAAAAAGAAAGAAATGAGTACAACACACACAATCCATTCCGGCACAACCCAATTCCTTTATATTATCATTTATCAATATCAAGTACCACATATATAATCCGTTATGGCGCGCAATCCGATCCCACCATATCATCATTTATCAACATTAAATATCCTTTTACAATCTGTTGCGGCATGCAACCCGATGCCAGCATATCATCATTTATCAATATCAAGTATCCTCCCTTATTCCACCATTTCAATTCATTATCTTTCAATATTCGTTGCGGCATGCAACCTAATCTCCAAACAATTTCAATTAACTTAATCAATCCAATAACGCGATTTACAAGAATTTCTACATCAAAGAATAAAAGTGCAAGGCAACAAAGGACCACATAATAATCAAAGAATCATTAAAATTCGAATTGGAGATGGAAGAAAACTAGTTACAATCTACTAACCTATGAAGTTGGGATTACATTTCTCTTCAAAATCATCTCTAGGCCAAGCTCAAACATAGAAATGGTGAAAAAAGGGCTATATCCTGACTTTAGGATATTTAACTCACTAGGCGTCAAGCCTTCTTTGCATTCTCGAAGGGCCTGGCGCGATCGCAAAGAGCAGCGGCCCAAATTTTGTTCGCGTTCAAGAGGGGTTGCACACATTCGCAATTGTCTGTCCCACCCTGGCCATTGCGTTCGCGATCCTCGGCTCGCGTTCGCGTAGAAGAAACCCATGCCTCCCCCAGAATCCCGTACCCATCGCATTTGCTAGTGAAGGGTCGCGTTATCCAAGGTTAATCCCTCTAATATTTCACGTTTGCATAGAATAAAACCTCCCCATTCCGAAGTTACCCTTCGCGATCGCGAAAAACAACACACCAGACATCAACAACAGTGAAAACCAACAACCTTCTAAGTCCAAAATCGATCTGTAGCCTATCTATAACTCACTCGAGCCCCTCGGGCTCCAAACCAATCATTAACACAAGTGTTATAGTATCATAAGAACTCGCTCGCGCAATCAAAATACCAAAATAACACGTAAATCTACGAATCGAACATCAAAATTTATGAATCTTTAATGAAACTTAAGAACTTTCAAATTTACAACCGAGCGTCCGAAATGTGTCAAATCAACTATGTTTTGAACTGAATTTTGCAAAAAATTCAATAATAGTAAAATGAACCTATACTAAGTCCCGGAACTGAAATCCGAACCCGGTATCTATAAATTCAACCTACGATCAAACTTCAGAATTCTTTAAACCTTCAAATTACTAGTTTTCAATAAATTACGTTAAATCAAGTTAAGGACTTTTGAATTCACTTTAGGGCATACGCCCTATCCCAAATCACGATACAGACTCATCGGGACCATCAAAATACTTATCCAGGTCCGTTTAAATGAAATGTTGACCATAGTCATCTTAAATTAGTTTTAAGGCAAAAATTCACACTTTTTTTAATTTTTCACATAAAGCCTTTCCAGAATAAGAAACGGACCATGTACGCAATTAGAGAAACTCTAAACGGAGCTAATCAAGGTTTTGGAACACGAAAATAAAGGTTAAACTTAAAACTAACCTACCGAGTCATCACAAATACACAATGGCTATGTAAGTAGTACAACTTGGCAATGATGGAAGTTGTAAATTGGGCTTCAAACTGGTCGTGACTAGGCTTATACTGCCTGACAGGTTGTTGCTCAATATAGTTAACACCCCTCAAGTTTGAAGGTGATGCAACACCAAGCTTGCCAAGAATCAAACGGTGGAGATAGCCGGGAAGTTCCTTAGTCATGATATCTGCCAGCTGAGCTAAACTTGGTACAAAATAAAGAGAGATTAAACCAACTTGAAGACTATCCCGAACATAATGGAAATCAATCTCAATGTGTTTAGTACGTTTATGGTTAATGGAGTTCTTGAAAATATGCAAAGCAGCCTGATTATCACAAAAGATAGGAACATGGCTAGTAATAGAAAAACCATGATCACCCAAAATTCTGACCAACCAAGAGACTTTAGCAACAACATTCCTTAAGGCTTGATATTTTTCCTTAGCAGAAAACAACGAAATAGTTTGTTTCTTTTTGCTTTTCAAACAAATTGGACAACTACCAAGTGTAATGTAGTACCCAAAAATAGATCTCCTAAACCGGGTACAAGTTGCCCAGTTAGAGTTAGAGAAAACCTTGAGAGAAACATCAGAAGAGCAAGACAGAAATATACCCAAATCTGGAGCATTGGAAAAATATCTCAAAACATGGAGTGCAGCCATCATGTGAGGAATTTGGGGGGCCTGCAAAAGTTAACTAAGGTGTTAGACTGGAAAAGTAATGTCTGGCCTAGTATGTTAAAGAAAATTCAGCTTCCCAACAAGTCTTCTATAACAATTTGGTTGAGAAAGAGCTTCCCATATGTCAGCAGTAAGCTTTAGAGATGAATCCATGGGTATAGTAACAGTGCTGAAATTCTGGTAGGTAAATTCGGTGAAAAGTAGTGGTGAACTTAGTCTGACTTAAATGAAATCCCTGGGGAATTTTAGAAACCTCAAATCCCAAAAAATAGTGAATGAGGCCTAAATGCTTAATCTTGAATTGACCATCCAAGAAAGCCTTCACATTATCCAACTCAGAAATGTCATCTCCAGCTAAGAGGATGTCATCAACATAAACAGCCAATACAGTGAGTGCACAGATTTGGTAAATAGGGAGTAGTCGTTTTTGCTATAAATGTAGACTATAGTAAGCAAGGTTTCAAACAGTTTTGAAAACCACTATGTAGAGGCTTGCTTAAGGCCATACAATGACTTCTTGAGCTTGCAAACCAAAGAAGAAGTGGAAGAAGAACAAAGAACAAAATTTTCAGACCAGGGATATCTTCATATACACATCTTCATAGAGATCTCCATGAAGAAAGAAATTGTTTACCACCAATTATACACAGTCTACTGTCTTTTGGTGGCAAGGGATAAGAGACATTTAATGGTAGTAAACTTGACAACAAGAGAGAAATTTTTACTATAGTTGTTGTACCTTGTTTTGCACTAGTCAAAATAAAATACAACTAATGGTTCTTCTGAAATTGATAAAGAGAGTTGCCACGTAATATTTAAGGAATATTAGGATATCTATAGGTTTGTGAGATTATTCTCCTAATGGTATGCTAACAGCTGGGATTATTATTCTAATGTTAGGCATACCTCAAAATCTACTTGGGGTAGATCCTTAGGCTTATGCAAGGTTTGGGGAAAGAAATGTTTATATCTGCTTAGTCAGTGTTTAAAGTTTGTGAAAATGTTCTAAGTCTTATCTAAAGGTTCACTATTTTGAGAAGGTTGTGTATACACTTTGAAAAGGAAAGAAGTTATCTGTTTTTGAGTTTATAAGTAGGAAATCATCTTTCAAAATATATTTATTGAGTTAAAGACTAGATATGCTTTTGTCTTTGAGGAAGATCTTGTATTTAAAACCCTTTATGTTTTAAAGAAATTATGTTTTTATTTTGAGGAAAAGGATTGCTTTGTAACTTTGTAGAGTAAAGGACCATTTTGTAGATGCACCTTAGGTTCGAATGGGTATACCTCATTAGAAAATCAATTTTAGTGGGAGCCTTGTATTTAAAACTCGTTGAGGATCGCCAGTTCAAATATTTGGTTGTGTTTGATTTTGTACTTCTTGAAGACGACTCTTACATTATTTTTTCGATTCGTTTTTCCAAAGAGAGTTCGTTTTCGCTTTCGAATATGCCAAAGTTTAAATGTTTGAATATGCCAAAATTCGTTTTCGCTTTCGCTTTTGCAAATAAGGCCTTTTGTTTGTTGAAAAGATAAGTTTGAATTCGATTAGTGATCAAACGTTAAAGGAACTAAATTGAGTAGAATTTCTAATTTGATTTTTAACCTATAAGCCTTTGTTTGCCTAATTTCCTAAAAGATCAAAGTATCAAGTTATCTACCAACACAATTAGTCATTCAGATAGATACATATATAAAACGGTAAACAACAATGAATATTATTCAAAATAAAGGAAAGGAAGAAACTGGACTCTTTGATTGTTGGGCTGGTAATTTGGCCTGGCCCAGCAAGGTTTAAATTAAGGCGGTAGACTCCAGTATGTCACAAAAGGAGCAGTCGGGATTTGAATTTGGGCATGAGTCTCGATGGAACGCAGCAGGCCAAATTTGAAACATACACACAAAAATTAAAAAATATTAGTGTATATCAAATATAAAGTAAAATAAGATAAATATTATGTCAAATAATAATAAAGAGCTAAAGAATGTGGTGAGATAAATTTCATTTATGTTAATCCTATGAGGATTAATAGGAGTTAGTGACTAAAGGCATAGAGTAAAGTTTTGCTTATTGAAAAATTTCCTTTTGGACCCCTCAAACTTCTGGCACGACCCAAAAATCCTAACATGTCGTGATGGCGCCTATCACAATACTAGAAAAGCCGACACCATCAATAACCCATAATTTCCTTTAAGTTTGAAATGTTTAAATATAATACCAAAAATCTCGCAAATTCAGATACAAACACTCCCAAAATTCGGTGTCACTAAGTATATGAGTATCTATACAGTCCAAGTCTGAACAATACGGTCTATATAAATTTGAGATCAAATACATTAAATAAAAGGATAGGGAAGGAGAGACAAGGTCTGTGAAACATAGAAGATACCTTTGAATCTCTGGGAAAAAAATTAACTGTGTGAAATAATCAACACCCACTGTGTCCGGGATAACCTGAATTTGAACACGAAGCGCAGGATGTAATATGAATACAACCAACTCATCAAGTAACAATAATAAATAAAGATTTGATAGCAGTGACAAGCTTCACATCTAAGTTCAAGTACAATAGTTTCCATCATGAAAAGGTAGGCATGCTTTCAAGGTCGTCATTTAAAACTCCACAACAATTTCATATCAAATTTGACTGAAATAAAAATAATACCTTTCAAAGTTTTTAAAAATAGTGATATATGACAACTGAAATGTAGCAATAATGGAATCAATGCATCCTCTCAGAGTAACAGTCACTCAGTCCTCCCATTCCCTACAACCTCACAGTCACTCTTTTCTCTCAGCTCATCCCTGTCAATCACTCAGCACTCGGGACTCGCACTCAGTAGGTACCTGCATTCACTAGGGGTGTGTACAGACACTGGAGGGGCTCCTTCAGCCCAAGCTCTATATTAAGCCAATCATGGCATATAACAATGAAACATGCTTCAGCGCGCAACTCGATCCCATAAATATTCTCATAATTAGGCCCTCGGCCTCACTCGGTCATCAACCTCTCCAGTCTCTCAGGCTCAAGATGTCATGAAAATCAGCCCAAAAATAATAATATGATGTATCAATAAATAGCAACAAAGACTAAGATATGATATGAAATGAATGAACATGACTGAGTGAGAAATTACAATTTGAACATGTAATTCAACCACATAAATGACCCAGTGGGTACCAAAATTAGCAGCATATGTCTAATCATAATTTTTAATACGAGTCTTAGCTTAATTTTCTCTAACACATAGAGAATGTATGGATATCAATAGATTATTCAACTACGCAGTTCCATGGAATGGACCAAGTCACAATTCCTAAAGTGCATGCCCACACGCCCGTCACCTAGCATGTGCGTCACCTAAAGACCAATCACATAACACATAATCTAGGGTTCCATACCCTCATGACCAAATTTAGAACTGTTACTTACCTCAAACCATATAATTATTTATTCTGCTATGCCTTTGCATCGTGAATTTGCCTCCAAATGCCTCGAATCTAGCCACAAATAATCCGATTCAGTCAATAAAAATTATTGGAATTAGTTTCATGGGAAAATACTAATTTTCTAAAAAATCCGAAATTTAACTCAAAAATCATCCGCGGGGCCCACGTCTCGAAACCTGATAAAAGTTACAAAATCCAAAAGCCCATTCAACCACGAGCCTAACCATAGCAATTTTACTAAAATTCGACCTCAACTCAACCTCAAAATCCTCAAATCTTACTCTCATATACCTAGGTTCTAATCCCTTATTTACACCTCAAAAATATGTAATCTAGTCGGATTATTCGATGATAATTCAATATTAAAGAGTAGAAATGGTCACAAGTGACTTACCTCAAGATTTCGCGTGAATTCTCGCTCACAATTCGCCTCACCAGCTTTGGAAATGTCTAAAATGACAAAATTTCTTGGACCCTTCTGTTATTGTACATTGCCTAGTGCTTTCGTACCTGCGGCTCATTAAGCCGCTTTTGCGGTTCCCACTTCTGCAGCCAAGCGGCTGCTTATGTGGCTAATCACACTTCTGAGGTTTTGCCCAGCTCCACTTGCCTTCGCTTATGCGACTTTAGAGTCGTTTCTGTGAGTTTCCATCCGCTTCTACGGAACTTACGCACCTGCAACGCCCATGGCGCTTCTGCGAGTTCGGACCGGCGAGCCAAATTCCACAGGTGCTATTGCACTAGAAGGCAGAAACTTTAGATTTCTTCTAAGTAAGAATTAGATTCGTTAACCACCCGAAACTCACCCGAGGCCCCCGGGACCTCAACCAAATATACCAACAAGTCCTAAAATATCATACGAACTTAGTCGAGTCTTCAAATCACAATAAACAATGCTAAAAATATGAATCACACATAGATTCAAGCCTAAATGAACTTTGAAACTTCCAATTTCTATAAACAATGCCGAAACCTATCAAATCACGTCCGATTGACCTCAAAATTTGCACACAAGTCATAAATGACATAACAGACCTATTCAAATTTCCAACATCGGATTCCGACCTCGATATTTAAAAGTCAAACCCCAGGTCAAACTTCCCTAAAATTCGACTTTCGTCATTTCAAGCCTATTTTCACTACGAACCTCCGGGTAATTTTTCGTACATCCTCCTAAGTGCAAAATCACCATACGGAGCTATTGGAATCATCATAATTTAAATCCGAGGTCATTTACACATAAGTCAACATCCGGCCAACTTTTCCAACTTAAGTTTTCAATTATGAGACTAAGTATCTCATTTCACTCTGAAATTATTCTGGACCCGAACCAACTAAACTGGTAAGTCATAAAATAACTATAAAGCATAACTTGAGTAGTAAATGGGGAACGAGTTGTAATACTCAAATCGATCGGCCGGGTCATTACAATTTCAGAGTTCACGAAGGTCTCATGGACCTTGAGCAGTGCTTGTGTCATTGAGGAGTACCTTATCCACAAATAGGGTTTTACACTCAAATACCATTAATCACCCATTCCTAATCCTCCTCAAAGGCTTAGACACAAATAAAGGGGTTTACTCAACAATTTCACATATCTAGGATACAAGCAATAAGTGTAAAGAGTCAGGGTAAACCTCAAAGGTTCATGCACATAGAAATCTAACGATTTTGAGCAAGCATGATGTTGTAGCTTATCAGAACATAGGGAACAACCTAGGAAACAACATTGATTTAAAAAATTCACATCAAAGTATAGGATATAAGGATAGGATACTACAGCAGACATGTAGTCACTTTGGGGATATAATCACACAAGGTTATAGGGCACATGTAGCTAATTGCACATAAACATGCCTCGTTACTCGTATCTTTAAACTCATAAGTGTTTACAGGTAAGTATTACACTAAGGTGAGCATATGTGTTTGTTTTATTGACTCTACTACAAGTTCAAGGCTTCTGAGTTCTCTTATGTACATTCAGGTCATAAAAAGTTCACATATGCTTCTAAAAGCCTCAACATAGTTAAGTGCAGACATGCATCTTAGCAAGAGCTTATCATTTTAATAGTTATGCCAATAATATTCATTTATAATTCCTAAAGGGCATGCCAACCAATCAGGGCAACACAGACATCAATTAGGAAAGAATTTATTTCAGTCTTGTTTAGCCATAATGGACTAAGTATAACAACACATAGCTTATCAAGCTTTCCAGCTATCAAACTTAGGCAACTTTAGGTTAATCCCTCTACAGGTAATGACACTAACATGTTTAAGACAGTAGGTGATGATGTTCACTTTGACTTAATAAGGCAAACACGTCATAATGGACTAACATTTAAACATATAAACAGATTCACTAGCATGGTATGTCAACAAAACTCAGTACATGATTTGTATGGAAGTTATCATGATACACATATAGGAATCATTTATGTTCAGTTATGAGAATAGGCTTCTTAACACACTAGCAGGGTTCATACATGGTTTCTTAGTTTTTCAATAATTACAGAGATCATTCTGTCCTAGAGACATAAGCCGGCTACTAATTAGAATCAAGCAGGTTAACATGAGGGTAAGAACTGAATCAGAACAACAGAATATCACAGCTATCAAGATGGCACAATGTGGCAAGCGTTGGCAGTCTTTTAAGAGAGGTTTTTGAAGCATGATTTATTCCACTTTGAGACCAACTAGTTGGTTAACAGAAAGGGTTGCATACAATATTATCAGCACATGACTTATTTCAATTAACCATGAAGCTTATTGAGATTCAATAATAACAACAATATAGCTACATGAATCACTGAACGTTCAAAACATGCAAGATACCAATAACAGACTTATCAACTAGTCATCCAAGTAAACAAGTAAAAAACAAACATGGGCTATAGGGAAAACCAACCATAATATCAACATAATGTCATAAGTAGAAGAGTGAAGTTATTCTGGAGGTACAAAAACACCAAGAAAAGTTCATGAACATGATTTAATTATCCTAGCCGACATGATATTATTGTTTAACTAGCAGAGGTAGGTTATACACAACATCTACATAAAAGTTAGCTCCGCTAATCATAGCGACTTATTAAAATTGACCATAAAATTATCAATTAGTATAATCATTTTTACTAATCAAACCATGAAAGATAGGATTCAATAACAAAGATTTGGTAATAGCAACAATATAACATAACTTATTCAGGAAATTCCCTAATTCAGCGGTGAAAATATCATGCAAAGATAGGACAAAACATATAAAATCTTACATTAATAAAATCTAACAAAAACAACAGAGAATAAACTAGGAAACCATTAAGAACACAGAACCATACAATTAATTAAAACTAAAAGGGGTCAAAATACACCGACCTTGTGCAGGGTAGCAAACCAAGTAGAAGTGGTTCAATAGTTGTTTAGGGATCCAAATCAACAATAATTACACTCCTAGATTTTGAACTCGTACAACAAAATAAGAGAGGAAAGAAGAAATTTGAGGGGAACTATTGGAATTTTAACTTAACAAACAAAGACTCAAACATTAATTTCTTTTGTTGTGTATTGATATCTACTCGTGTCTATTAGCATCTGTTAGGTGAGATAATTTAAGTCCATATTTATAGTGGCCTTCAATGCCCTCGGTTTCCAGCAGAGTCAAATTTGTGAGTGGAAAGTGACAAATTGTGGATGATGATAGCAAAACGGGTAAAAATTCAGAAGAAACAGAGGGAAAAATCATCATAGGATTTACCTGGCACGAGGAGACAAGGAGTCGACCATTGAAGCCTTAGGACTGTTGGTCGAACCCTATTGTCCAAAAATAAAGAGAAAATAAGATTAATTATGAACAGTTGATGATTTGAATCAACTGTCCAGATTCACGTGGCGTGATGCCATTGGCTTAGACGAGATGGCATGGATTGCCTACTGGGATAGAGAAGAGTGGGTCTGAACCGGGTCTGGGTGTTTGGGCTTGTGCATTTGGGCCAAAATAGTTGAATAGAATTTAAAAGTTGGCCACATTAAACTTCTGAGCTTTTAACCCCTTTAGAAATTACATTAATTAGACTTAACTAATTCTAATTAAATGCAATAAAATATAATCATCAAATATATTATTAACTATTGTAATTAATTAGTTATTGCTATAATATTTTATTTTAAGAAACTAATTTTGGCTAATTAAAATAACAGATACAATATAATTATAGATTAAACTTGTCTATTAAGATATAAAAGTTTTTTAATAGTTCAAAATAGTGAGAGTAATATAATTTATAAATATTTAATACCAAATTGCTATTAATTAAACAATATTAACTAATTATAAGTATTATATTATTTATATTTTAAGAAAATAGGTTTTATTGATTTGAAAAACATTTTACTATATTTAATGCCAATTATTAAGCGTAAATAATTTAATTTTAAAGGGGAGGGTCAAAATTGATCGTCAACAGTTTACCTTTTTTGATCGGAGACGATAAAATAGTTTACGGGCAAAGAAACTGACTTAAAGACCAATTTTATCCCGACTCTAGGCATGTATTGCAGAGCTGGTACATGGGATTGGGAAAGATCTTGAGTTGTGAGATTAGGGGGCCGAATTCTGGCTTTGAATCACCTACATACATTGGGCTTAACGTGGAACAAGTCTCCTATAGTTCTGGAGTGATGATTTGGAGAGAGTGGCGCTAATCGCTCTAGTATCTTGTTATGAAAATACTGCAAGACAGAAGTATTTTGGAACCCTAATGACTTTAGGGATTGTATCTTGATGATATTTAAAAGACTTGATGGTTTTGGAGTTAGACTGATCGGATTGAGTTGGAGTTTGGATCCTTGGATATCTTATGAGTTTGTTGTCCCTCATATCGGTGTAATTCAGTTTGCTTCTTAGAAGAAGTTCCACATTGTAGTGTTTGAACCTACAAAAGGAAGATACACAAGAAATACTCTTGACTGCAGAACTAATTTGCGGGCGTCGGTTAGTGGAACGTAAGGCGAAATATGAACGGTAGGTCCTTCTATTGGTGAAGTAGGCGACGAGTTTTGCAAGTATCTACTTGGAATCTCCAATATGGCGGAGTGACAGTGCGATTTGTAGAAAGTGCTATGATTGTCGTAGCGGACGATTGGTCTGTACAAAGTGCCCGGTTGGCCAAGCAGACAGTTTGCTATATACAGGGATCCGATTGGCGGGGCCAGCGGCTTGATATGTATAGGATGCTCCTATTGGCATAGCGGCCAGTTTAATATATACAAGGCTCGTATTGGTAGGGACGACAACTTGATATGTACAATATGCTCCGATTGGCAGAGTAGATGATTTGATATATACAGGGCGCTTCGATGGCGTCGAAGGCTTGGCTTTAGAATACCTACAAAAAGTTCAAAGTTAGTCCTTAACTATATGAGAAAAATGAATTGAATAATAAAGGTGAGATAAGGGCTCATGAAATTGTATCGGGTCAATCAATGATCCTGCTGTGCTCTGGTATCTTTTGACTTATGGCCATCCTATGCTCAAAGAAAATGCTTAGTAAGGGGAGGGGGCGTTAATGTGTATTGATCGTGGACCTGGCCTTGCCACAGATCTGGTGGGTTATACCATGAAGTTTGATAGGTGGAAGAGTAGCATTTCCAAAAGCTATTTTGAAAACTCACTTATGCTTATAGTGAGCGTTGTTGTTCCGAATTATGACATATTTGGAAGTTCCTTCTGACGCAAGTATCACTTTGGATGGCTATGTCCTATTTATGAAGATCTCCTAGATATGCCACTGATCTAAATGATGCATTACAAAGGCTTTCCTAGGGTTATGACCGAACCCTTTTAGATTGACTACGTATTCGAGCGGAATCATATCTGAACGTAGTTCGATATAATGAAATAAAATGAAATAAAATGATCGAGCCTGACTCAACCATCCTACGTATCCAAATGGAATCAGGCCAAAACGTAGTTTGATTATATAATAGATGCAAAATGGTAAAAACTTTAAATGATATGGACGAGTCTGTCTCAGACTGCTTATGTATCCAAATGGAATCAGGCCAAAACATAGTTCGATTACAACAGATGACTGAATCCAATTTCAATTACCTACGTATTCCTACCAAAGGAAATTAAGTCGTAGCATAGTTCTGAATATATGCAAAACTAGGGTTGCCTACGTATCCCACCTTGGGAAGTCAGGTCATGCGTAGTTATGTTACAAAAAAACCCTAACTCTATTGTATTCAAATATAGTATCATTTGATTGAGTCTGAATTGATAGGCTTCATGCTGATTATACCATCCATTTCTGCTAGGATCAGTGCTCCTCCTGATAATACTCGATGGACCACACAAGGATCCTGCCAATTTGGCGTGCACTTCCCCTTGGCCTCTTCTTGATGGGAATATCTTCTTCAAAACCAGTTGCCCCCGTGTGAACTATCGAGGTTTCATTTTTCTGTTGAACGCATTGGCAATCCTATTTTGATACAGTTTACCATGACACACTACGATCATTCTCTTTTCATCAATGAGCATAAGTTGTTCTTGCCTGAGACAAATCCATTATGCATCATCTAACTTGGTTTCCTGGATAACACTCATAGATGGTATTTCGACTTCTCCAGGTATACAACTTATGTGCCATATATCAACATGATGGCATAGCCCTAGTAGATGTCCTAGTGGTAATAAGGTAACCAAGCAGGGAAAATGATAACTTCCTGCGCCATTGCATGTGATTGTCCACTATCTTTCGCAAGATCCTCGTGATGTTTTTGTTGGCTGCTTCAACTGCTCCATTTATTTGTGGCTTGTCGGCTATTGAATTATGATGGATGATACTGAACATCTCGCAAATCTCCCTTATCAGATCACTATAGATATTGGTTGCATTGTCAGTTATGATTGACTCTGGAATCCCAAATCGACATACTATGTTGTTACGGAAGACATCTGCCACCACCTTCTTCGTGACAACCTTGTATGTGGAAGCTTCACCCATTTAGTTGTAAGGCCCCGTAAAATTTTGCAAAGAAGAAATGATGTTTCATGGTGCCGGACTAGGCTTACGTGTTTGAGTATTATATAAATGCATATGAAATTCTTCATAATTGTACTCGGACTTTTTGGGTTGAACAATGCACAGGAAATTCAAGGAAATATTTTTGCAGCAAAATGCATTTTTGCGGTCCATTATGCGACCACAGAATCACTATGTGGGCCGCATAACGGCCGCAAAAGTGAGGCAGGAGAGGGTCAGTTTGGATGTAATTATGCGGTCGACTATGTGACCGCATAACAGGTCTGCAGGCCACATAATGACCACAGACACAAACATATCTTTGTCGATTTTGGACCCTAATTATGCGACGATATGTGGTCCGCATATCAATTATGCGATCGTAGACCTTGTTCCAGAACTCCATTTTTGGATTTTTAAAACCCGACCCTACTTCGTTAAATACACGCTTTGGGCCATTTTCAGCTATAGTATGATATTTTAGAGTGAGAGAGAGTGCCCTAGAGTGAGAAGGTATTGTTCCATAATTGTTGTTCAATTATTGCTCGAGTTTTGGAAGATTAAGAAGGGAAACTCACTAGGTCTTCATCCTAGAGGTACAGTTCTTCACCCTAACCTAGTTGGAACGTTGATGTCTCGAATAAGACAGCCTAGACGATCGGGTCGTGATCGGACACCATGCCGCATACATGGTGGTGGTTGTGCTGGAAATTGTAATTAAAATAGGGATTGTGGTCGATGTCCCTAATGGATAACCTAGATGATCGGGTCGTGATCGGACTCCGTGTTAGAGATGGTGGTATTGATATTGAGAGTGATTGTGGTTGATATCTCTAAAGATATAGCCTAGCCGATTGGGTCGTGATAGGACTCCGTGCTGAGAGTACGGTGGTATTGGTATTGTGAATAATTGTAATGTGAACAATGGTATATTGGTGCTAAAAATCACTAATCTGAAAATATGGGAATTTACGTGAAACTTGATGTTTTGGTATTGTTCGAGACTTTCATTGATTTTATGATTATTTCTCCTTGTAATATTATTTGTTCTATTGAGAGGGTGTTTAGTTATATATACTAATACTATTCGACAGTACAAACGTCCCATTTTGTCGGGGGCGCTGCATCTTTAAATGGATGCAGGTGGTTCCACAACAGGAGATATTGATTAGTGATAGCAGTACACCTTCTTCCCAGCTGACTTGGTGAGCCCCACTTCATCTCAGGGTCATGAATCTTTTGTACTTTGTGTATTATATTTGAGGTATAGCCGGGGCCTTGTTGCCGGCATTATCATTGTACTCTTCTTTATCTATAGAGGCTCTGTAAACATAGTGTGGGTTGTATAATGGTGCTGGGAAGGCAAACTCATTGTGTTGTGTTTGAATTACTATTTTCATTTCAGATTATGAAAAATATGTGTGAAATTGAGACTTTAAATGAAGTAACTAATGGTAAGAAATTGGTATTGCATACATGATCACTTTATTTTTTGATTAACGAATATATATATATATATATATTCTTTTCATTCATGAATGAGTTTGGGTAGAAGTAAATCTAATAGGCTTTCTCGGCCGAGTTCCCTCGGTTGAGCGCAGGTCGCGCTCCTTAGTTTTGGGGCGTGCCAAACTTGGTATCAGAGCCTAAGGTTTTAAAGTGTTCTAGGATGTCCCGGGGCCGTATCTAGTAGAGTCCTTATTATCAGTGTGTTGTCGACCACATCTATAATTAGGATGCTACATGGACATTTAGGAATAATACTCTTCTTTCATATTCTCGATCATGCGATAAAGCTTATGGTAAGATTGTTCCTCCTTTGATTCGTGCTTTAGTTTCACTTTTAGTACATGGTACCTAAGAAGAAGGCAAGAACTGGCCAAAGAGCCAATGTCACCCCAGGAGTGACAATTAACCTTATAATTGATGATGCAGGTGAGCACCCGAGGAGTGAGAATATTCCTATAGTTAATACACTGCCTAAATCTATACAATTGATCAGATCGCATCTGTCCCTAAACCTACTGATGGTGCAGCGG
This sequence comes from Nicotiana otophora, assembly GCA_000715115.1. Lineage (NCBI taxonomy): Eukaryota > Viridiplantae > Streptophyta > Magnoliopsida > Solanales > Solanaceae > Nicotiana > Nicotiana otophora. The sequence goes on from AWOL01S0014183.1 coordinate 30,547, forward strand.
TCGCTCCAATTGATATCCCAGTTCCACCTCCAGTTCTAGCTTTCGATTCTGGTGTTTCTGATGTTGATCTTAGAGGAGCCATATAGATGTTGGCTCAGATAGTAGCTTCCTGGGCCTAGAGGTCAAATATTGCACCCACTTCTTCCAGTCAGCCAGGGGATTCTACTAGTTCCAGGGTAAACAGGTTTCTCCAGTTGGATCTTCCAATGTTCACGGGTACTAACCCAGAAGACGATCCCCAAGACTTTATTGATGAGATGTGCAAGACACTCCGAGTTATACATGCTACTGAGACAGAGGCAGTGGAAATGGCCTCCTACCGCCTGAAAGAGGTGTCATATTCTTGTTTTGAACTATGGGAGGAGTCCCGTGAAGAAGGGAGCTCTCCGGCGAGGTGGGGTGAGTTTGCCGATGCTTTCATTGATCATTTCTTTCCTGCCGAGACTAAGGCAGCCCATGCTGCTGAGTTTGAGAACTTGAGGCAAAGTAGCCTGAGTGTATGGGATTACCATATGAGATTCGCGTACCTGTCTAAGTATGCTATTTACATGTTGCCCACTATGGAGGCTAGAGTGTGCCACTTTGTGCAGGGACTTAGTCCCTTGGTAATTAATGAGGCCGCTATAGTAGCCTTGAATTATGATATGAACTATGGAAAGATGGTGGCATTTTCTCAAGCCACAGAGACCTGCAAATTGAGGAACATAATGGAGCGAGAAGGTAGTAACAAGGCCCGGTCTGCGGGCAACTTTGGTGGTTCTTCTGGTGGTGGCAGGTTAACATTCAGGGGAGGGTCGTCAGGGCCATCCCAGTCATCTACTCAGTCTTCGGCTAATGCACCACTATCAGGGCCCAGTCAGTAGCAGCAGTGGAGCTATTTCAGGCTTAGTCAGGGCGATAGGGGCTCCCATCAGCAAGGTCATCATGGTGGTAGATTCCAATAGGCCCCCATGCCATCGTTGTGGAAAGATGCACCTAGGAATATGCTACATGTACTTACCCATATGCTACAGATGTGGATTGAGGGGTCACATTCAGAAGGATTGTCGTTCGTCCCGCCAGGGTGCAGGCAGAGGCATGCACATCCAGCCAGTTCTGCAGCTACTATATCCGCAGCACCACCTCTAGCTCGAGGCACTCCAATTCCCGTAGAGCATGGTGCGGCTAGGGGTGGAGCACAGAGTTCGGGATGATCCAGCCATTTCTATGATATGAGGGGTCGCCAAAATTCAGAGGCCTCTCCAGATGTTGTCACAGGTGTATTGTTTGTCCCAATCTCATTATGTGTATGCTCTTATTGATCCAGATTCTAATTTGTCATATGTCACCCCTTATTTTGCTATAGAATTTGGTCTAGAACCGGAATAACTTCATGAGACATTTTTTGTATCTACTCCGGTTGGTGAGTCTATTTTGGCCGCGTGAGTTTATAGGGATTGTATTGTCATGTTGCGTGGTCGTGACACTGTGGACGATCTTATTGAATTGCAAATGGTCGATTTTGATGTGATAATGGTGATGGATTGGCTTTATTCATGTTTTGCCAAGCTTGATTGCCGAACCAGAACTGTTAGGTTCGAATTTCATAATGATCCAGTTATTGAGTGGAAGGGTGATGATGTAGTTCCGAAAGGTAGATTTATTTCTTACCTTAAGGCCACGAAAATGATCAATAAGGGGTGTGTTTACAATTTGGTCCGGGCTGCAGACACTGATGCTGAGGCATCTACGCTTGAGTCCGTGCCTGTTGTGAATGAATTTCCGGGAGTCTTTCCGGATGAACTCCGTGGGATCCCACCAGACAGGGAGATTGATTTTGTGATTGATGTGATTCCATACACACATCCTATATCTATTCCACCCTACAGAATGGCACCGACAAAATTGAAAGAGCTAAAGGAAGAATTGAGAGATTTGTTAGAAAAGGGGTTTATCCGGCCAAGTGTGTCACCTTGGGGCGCACTGGTCCTTTTTCTAAGAAAGCAATATGGGTCACTGAGAATGTGCATTGACTATCGGCAGCTTAATAAGGTCACAATCAAGAATAAGTACCCACTGCCAAGGATAGATGACCGATTTGACCAATTGCATAGTGCTAAGCACTTCTCCAAAATTGATTTACGATCTGAGTATCACCAATTGAAGATCAGGGAGCAGAATGTTTTGAAAACAACTTTTAGAACCCGATATGGGCACTCTAAATTTTTGGTGATGTCTTTTGGGCTAACAAATGCTCCAGAAACCTTCATGGATCTTATGAATCAAGTTTTTAAGCCACTCCTCGACTCTTTTGTGATAGTGTTTATTGACGATAGTTTTGTATATTCACGAAGTCAGGAAGACCGTGCCGATCATCTCAGGGTAGTTCTGCAAACCCTACATTAGCACCAGTTGTATGCAAAGATTTCAAAGTGTGAATTTTGGCTTGAGTGAGTCATATTTTTCGGTCATGTAGTCTCTAGTGAGGGAATTAAGGTTGATCCTCAGAAAATTTCAGCTCTGAAGAATTGGCCGAGGCCTACAACTCCAACAGAGATTCGCAGTTTCTTAGATTTAACTGGATATTAAAGAAAGTTTGTTGAGAGTTTTTCTATTCTTGCCTCTACATTGACTAAATTGACGCATAAGGCAATTAAGTTCCAATTGTCAGATATTTGTGAAGAAAGTTTCCAGGAGTTGAAACCAAGATTGACTACGGCACCAGTGTTGACTCTACCAGAGGGTATAGATGGATTTGTGGTATATTGTGATGCTTCAAGAATCGGGCTTGGATGTGTATTAATGCAACATGGCAAGGTTATAGCTTATTCTTCTAGGCAACTCAAGAATCATGAAAAGAACTATCCAACACATGATTTATTACTTGTGGCAGTGGTATTTACATTGAAAATTTGGCGTCATTATTTATATGGGGTCAATGTGGATATATTCACGGACCATAAGATCCTTCAATATATTTTCCAGCAGAAGAAATTAAATCTGAGGTAGAGAAGATGGCTTGAGTTACTCTTGGAGTACGACATTGATATTGTATATCATCTGGGAAAGGCCAGTATTGCGGAAGATGCTATTAGCCGGAAATCCATGGGTAGTTTGTCTCACTTGGAGGCATATCAAAGGCCACTGGCCAAGGAAGTTCACCGATTGGCTAGTTTGGGAGTTCGTCTTGCAGACTCTAGTGAAGGAGGAGTAATAGTGCAAAATAGGGCTGAATCATCGCTTGTTGTGGAAGTCAAAGAGAAGCAATACAACGATCCATTGTTGGTGCAATTGAAAGAGGGGATTCATAAACACAAGACCATGGACTTTTCTCTTGGCATGGATTATGGTACACCACGGTACCAAGGGTGACTATGTGTTCCAACGTGGATGGTCTTTGCAAAAGAATTATGACTGAAGCTCACACTTCTAGGTATTCCGTGCACCCAGGTTCTATGCAAATGTATCATGATCTTAAGTAAGTCTATTGGTGCAATGATATGAAGAGAAATGTAGAGGAATTTGTGGCGAAGTGTACAAATTGTCAGCAAGTGAAGGCCGAACACTAATGGCCCAGTGGGTTGGCACAGAACATAGAATTTCCAATGTGGAAATGAGAAATGACTAATATGGACTTTGTGGTAGGATTACCGCGCACTCCGTGCAAGTTTGACTCAATTTGGGTGATTGTGGATTGACTCACGAAGTCAGCACACTTTTTGGCGGTTAAGTCTACCGACACAGCGGAGTAGTATGCTCAGTTGTATATCAAAGAAATAGTCAGGTCGCATGGCACCCCAGTTTCCATCATTTCTGATCGGAGAGCATAATTCACAGCTAATATTTTGAAGAAAGTTTAGTAAGGTTTAGATACTCAGGTGAATCTTAGTACAACCTTTCACCTGTAGACTGACGGGCAGGCAGAGCGGACTATTCAGATGCTTGAGGATATATTGCACGCTTGTGTTCTAGACTTCAAAGGTAGCTGGGATGATCATTTACCACTCATTGAATTTGCATACAATAATAGCTATCATGCTAGCATTCATATGGAGCTGTTCGAGGCATTTTTTATAGTAGGAGATGAAGATCTCCCATTGGGTGGTTCGAAATTGGGGAAGCAGCAATTGATAGGGCCAGACCTCGTGCATCAGGCTATGGAAAAAGTTAAAATCATTAAGGAGCGGTTGAAGACTGCTCAGAGTCATCAGAAATCCTATTCGGATGTTCGTCGTATGTATTTGGAGTTCAAATAAGATGATTGGGGAATTCGTGAAAGTTTCCCCCACGAAAGGCATAATGCGATTGGGTAAGAAAGGGAAATTGAGTCTGGTTTTTCATGTGTCTATGTTAAAGAAAGTAGTTGAAGACCCGACAGTCATTGTTCCGGTTGAGACTATTGAGGTCAATGAAGAATTGACTTATGAAGAGATTCCAGTTTCTATTATTGATCGGTAAGTCCAAAAATTAAGAAATAAAGAAATTGCCTCCATGAAAGTGTTATGGCGAAACCAACAGGTTGGAGAGGCTACTTGGGAGGCCGAGGAAGAAATGAAGAAAAAGTATCCTTATTTATTTTAATAACCATGTATTTATGAGTTGTGCCTTATGAAAATTCTAAGAGATACTTTCTATGAATTATGTATGATTTGTACATTTGATGTTAAGGGTGTTCCATTATGGTAATATAATTGCCTGTGAGGCCATAGTAGGTGTTGTTTTGTGTTATGTTATGTTGTTGGATTATGTATATGTTTTAAGGATGTGTTTCTAGGCTCTCTGACTGGTGGATAGGCCTAGTTACAAGAGAAACTCTGGCGAAACTTTTAAAAATTTAGGGAGTTAGTCAAATTTGGGGCTGCTGTTGTGTGGTATGAAAACCGAGTTGCATAAGTTGCTAATAACATATTTTGACCCTCATTCGAGGACGAATGATCCTAAGTGGGGGAGAATGTAAGGCCCCGCAAAATTTTGTAAAGGAAAAATAATGTTTCATGGTGCCGGACTAGGTTTACATGTTTGAGGATTGTAGAAATGCACTCGGACTTTTTGGGTTGAACAATGCACTAAAAATTCAAGAAAAATGTTTGTCAGCAAAATGCGTTTCTGCGGTCCATTATGCGACCGCAGAATCACTCTGCGGGCTGCATAATGGTCGCAGAAGTGAGGCAGGAGAGGGTTAATTTGGATGCCATTATGCGGTCCACTATGCTACCGCATAACTGATATGCGGTTCATTATGCGACCGCAGAACAAGTCTGCGGGTCGTATAATGACCGCAAACGCAGACAGATCTTTGCCGGTTTTGGACACCAATTATGCGACCGATATGCGGTCCACATATCGATTATGCGATCACAGCCCTTGTTACGGAGCTCCATTTTTGGATTTTTAAAACCCGACCGTACTTCGTTAAATACATGCTTTGGGCCATGTTTTAGTTATAATCTGACATTTTAGAGTGAGAGAGAGTTCCCTAGAGTGAGAACGTGTTCTTCAATAATTAATTTTCAATTCTTGCTCAAGTTTTGGAAGATTAAGAAGGGAAACTCACAAGTTCTTAATCCTAGAGTTAAGATTGTACACCCTAACCCTCGATTTCGAATTTTGTCTAGAAATGGGTAATTAGCAAGATACATTTTAGGCATGAGAGTTATTTATTTTACATGCATGTGTTATCAAAGGGTGTAGGAATATTGTTGAGCTAAAAATAATAAAAATTGGGCTGTGGGATGATGGAATCCTCCATAAAAGAACCTTGAAACCTTGATGCATGCCTACTGTTTGAAACAATGTTCAAATGAGCTAGAACCACGAGCATCTTCCTAATTCTGATTCAATTTGTTATATTTCTATAATAGATTCAAGTTGATTAGAATTCCGAATATTTTAGTCGAACTCCACTTAATTCCCTATCTTCCGCACCTGCGTTCCAGGCCTCGCACATGCGGGTTCGTAGGTGCGGCCAAATCCTTTGCGCTTGCGCTCCAGCCTTGGCCTCACATTTTTTCGCATCTACGCAGCAAATTCTCGCGCCTGCGAAAGCACACCTGCGCGTTTCCTCTGCTTCTGCGAAGCCTGCCCAGCATTTCCCTTTCCGCATCTGCACCCCAGGTTTCGCACCTACGGGCTCGCAGATGCGACCTCCAACTCGCACCTGTGCAACCTCCCTAGCCCAGCATTTTCCGCACCTGCGAACTCCCCATGCGCTCCAGCAACCTCGCACCTGCGACTCTTCCTTCCTCAGGTGCGAAAATAGCAGTAGCAGCAGCTTCAGCTGCATTTTCCAACTTCGACAAATCCGTTAACCACCCGGAATCACCCCGAGGCCTTCGGGACCTCAACCAAAAATACCAACAAGACATATATCTATCGGGTCGTGATCGGACTCCGTGCTGAGAGTACGGTGGTATTTGTATTATGAACAATGGTATATCAGTGCTAAAAATCACTAATCTGAAAATATGGGAATTTACGTGAAACTTGATGTTTTGGTATTGTTCGAGACTTTCATTGATTTTATGATTATTCCTCATTGTAATATTATATTTTTTATTTAGAAGGTATTGAGTTATACATACTAGTACTATTCGACAGTACTAACGTCCCTTTTCTTAGGGGCGCTGGATCTTTAAGTAGATACAGGTGGTTCCACAGCAGGAGATATTGATCAGTGATAGCAGTACACCTTCTTCCCAACTAACTTGGTGGGCCCCACATCATCCCAGGTTCATGAATCTTTTGTACTTTGTATATTTTGTTTGAGGTATAGCCGGGGCCTTGTTGCCGGCATTGTCATTGTACTCTTCTTTATCTATAAAGGCTCCGTAGACATAGTGTTAGTTGTATAAAGGTGTTGGGGAAGTCAAACTCGTTGTGTTGTATTTGAATTACTATTTCTACTTCAGATTATGAAAAATGTGTGTGAAATTGAGACTTTAAATGAAGTAACTAATGTCAAGAAATTGGTATTCCATACATGATCACTTTATTGTTTGAACGAAGATATATATTCTCTTTATTCATGAATGAGTTTAGGTAGAAGGAAATCTAATAGGCTTGCTCGGCCGAGTTCAGTCGGTTGAGCGCCGGTCGCGCTCCTCGATTTTGGGGCGTGACATTAGTGAAGTTATTGATGGCTACCAAGATGAGATGATGCCCGTTGGATGAGGCAGGTTCAATAGGTCCAATCACATCCCTTCCCCAGCGACAAACAGTCAAGGAGAACCCATTATGTTTAACTCATTTAGCGAAACCCGGATGAATCCCTGTGAATCTGACACTAGTGACACTTTTGCATGTAATGGATGCTATCGCTTTCCATGGTCATCCAAAGATATTCTTGGCTAAGGTAAACTAATTCACGTGAGGCCCACACATTCCTGTATGTATTTCTTCTAATAACCTTGTTGCTTCCGCAATATCTACACACCTTAACATACCCAAATATCGGTCCTCCTATACAAGATTTCTCCATTATGGAAAAAGTGATTGCCTAGTCTTTTTAATGCTCTGTTCTAGCCATTAGTGACACTTTCTGGGTATTCTATTACTTTCGAGGAACCTTTTGATGACGTGGTACATAAGCTTTCCATCTGGCTCTTCGTCCACATAAAAATAGTATGCATGCTAAACCCGAATCTATATCTAAATAGGGTCGATGTAATTCTTGCTCGGGTGTTGAATCGTGGATGACAAGGTTGTGAGAGCGTCCAAAAACTCATTCACGATTCTGGAAATATGTTTAAACTCGGTCTAGGTGAACTTCTTACACAACACCTTCACGTAGTGCAACTATGGAAGGATATTGACATTGTTGGTGGTCCATTCACCCTGAACTTGGTGTATCAGTAAAGCAGAATCTCTTATGACAAAAAGTTCCATGATGTTCATGTTGACTACCATCCTAATCTCGAGGATTCATATCTCATACTTTGCCATATTATTTATACAACGAAACCTTATCTTAGCTGAAGCCGAAAAATGTCGTCCCGACTCGGAAATTAGGACTACCCCAATTCTTACTCCTTTGAAATCTTCCGCTCCATCAAAAAACATTCTCCACCCTTGATATGACTCTGCAACGTCCTCCCTAGAGAATAACACTTCTTAATGTGGGAAATATGTAGTAAGTGTCTCATAATCCTTGTCTACAAGGGTTATCGGAAAGATGATCATCCAATGCTTGTCCTTTGATGATATTCTGCATCAAGTACACGATGTCAAACTCATTGAGAAGACTCCTGCATTTGGCTTTCCTATAGGCATCGGCTTCTGAAAGATGTACTTGAGCGGGTCGAGTCAGAATATTAGATATGTGGTGTATGCCGATAGGTAACTTATCTTGTGAGCAATCCAGGCCAAAGCATAGTAGATCCTTTCTAACAAAGTGTATATGGCTCTGTATGGTGTGAAATTCTTGCATATGTAATAGATAGCTTGATCCTTTTTTCCAGTTTGATCGTGTTGTCCCATACGCATCCAAATGCATTATCCAAGACGGACAAGTATAGTAGTAGTGGCTTCCCAGGTTCAGGAGGAACCAATACTGGTGGACTCGATAAATATTCCTTAATTTTGTCAAAAGCTTTCTGACATTACACTGTCCTCTTCGTAGCGGCTTCTTTCTTCAATAATTTGAAAATCGTCTCGCAGATTACTTTTAACTGGGCTATGAACCTCCTGATGTAGTTCAATCGTCTAAGGAAGCTCATCGCGTCTTCCTACATTTGGGATGAGACAGGTCTTGAATGGACTTGATCTTCGAGGGGTCCATCTCTATCCCCTTTCTACTTATGATAAAACCTAACAACTTTTCTGTGGGAACTCCAAACGTACACTTCCTAAGTTTCAATTTCAAACTATACATTCTCAACTGTTTTTAGAACTTTTTCAAGTCATTCAAATGATTTGTACTCTTTAGAGACTTGATGATGACGCCGTTAACATATACTTCGATCTCCTTGTGGATCATATCATGAAAGAGGGTTGTCATGGCCCACATATATGTAGCACCGGCGTTCTTGAGATTGAACGACATGACCCTATAGCAATAAACCCCTCATGGTGTGTGAATGCCATCTTATCGACATCTTTTTCATTCATGAGGATCTTGTGATATCCCACGAAATAATCCACGAACAATTGTAACTCATGTTTTTCGCAGTTGTCGGTAATGATATGGATATTCGGTAGAGGAAAGTCATGTTCGCTCTTCTCCATTTTTGTTTCATGCATTATCTCGATTGTATGGAAGGCAACCTCATCTAATCCTTCTATGAAATGAACTGCATGCTCCGAGTAAGCTGATCGGCTCCAATCTCCATCAATCATTATCTCCGGGAAATCCCACTCGAGTTTCATATAATAATGGAGAGTAGAAAGAACTACCCTTGCCATATGTATCTAGGGCCTTCCTAGTAGTAGATTGTATGAAGAAAAAATGTCCATTACTTGAAACAATATCGGGAACTCAACTAGTCCAATAATCAAGGGTAAGTAGATTTCTCTAATGACATCCTTTTGTGACCTATCAAAAGCCCTTACTCTCATATGGATCTCTTTCACTTCCCTCAAATGAATGTCGAATTCTCATGGAATAGAGAATGGGCAAACGTTGACTCTGGATCCTCTATCGACAAGTACGCGAGATACAAATTTGTCTCCACACTTGAATGTGATGTGTAGAGCCTTGTTATAATCTATCCCCTCAAAAGAAAGTTCATCCCTACGAAATGAAATCTTGTTTGCCTCAACTATCTTCCCAATGGTTTTTGCTAGCTCCTCACTATTGGTATTGCATGATAGACTTACCACGCTTAGCACTTCTAACAGAGCATCCCTGTGACTGTCGGAGCTCGTAAGCAAATCCTTGATTGATAGTGGGAAGCGGTCTTCATCAACTGTTCTTCTATAGAGTATTCTTTAAAAAACATCTTCCTCCAAAACTCTATTGCCTCCACGTCGGTTATGTTTCTCCTTTGATTTTTCTCCCTACTCAGATTCTTGTGGTTCACCTCCTCGGGAGCCTAACACATTCCTGACCTAGTCATCCTATGACCAGCTGTGGAGACTGTCATTTTGCCATTTCCCTTCGACTGATAAGTCCATGGAACTGTTTTATATTCTCGACTCCCCTCATCTCTAACGGCAGTGATGGGTCATTATTGGTATGTATGAACTATCACAGGAGGTTTTAGTTGCACAATGATTAACAGAGTTGCTCGAGATGGTGTTCTTGCAGCTTCGACAATCCCAATTGTAATGATAGTTGCTTTTAGGCCATAGTCCTCATCCAATGTGATCATGTTGACTCTTGGTTCTATAGTTTGGTAGCGGGTTACAGTTTACATCTGGTGGGGCTGGGGTGCATTATATAGATCTACTCTTAATCAATAGATTGATTGCATTCTTCAATCTATAACAATCCTAGGTATAATGCCAAAGAACACCTGAATGATAGGCATAGAGATTGCTTTCATCGAAATACTTGGAGGGTTGGTCGGGGATTTTTCCTTCCACCGGGTATATTAGTATGGCTCTTCTCAACCTCATGTATAATTGGGTTAAAGGCTCTGCAATTGGAGTGAAGTTTCTAGGATTCATTTTTTCAAAGACTGGGTGTGACCTAGGTGCATAGGCAGGTATGTTTTGGTGGGTGATAGTTTGAACTAGAGCATATGGTTGTGGTGGATTTGGGTGTATATTGGCTCGAGGTGGATTGTAGTGTGGTTGAGCATTATAGTATGGTTGGGAGTTATATACTGGGGTATAAGTGGGTTGATGTGGGGGATGAGTGTTTGTGGGATAGGAGTTGGTTCGACAAGGAGGACTCGACTGATAGTAGGGGACGATTGTCATTACTTCCTCTTTATTTTTCATCCCAGTGCCGATGGAACCATATTGTATAACCTTGCTAGCAACTTGTAGCACATACATTGATGGTATCTTTCCTGACTTGATACCTTGTTCCGAGAAATCTCCCATTTTGACTAGCTCGAGAAGTTTCTGACTCATCATACCCATCATCTTTACTAAATAAATTCCTTCTTGAGCGCGGATGAAATACTTAGTCAGCTCGTTATTATCCAACAGAGTTTGTGCCCTATCAGCTTTTAATCTCCAGTGGCGAGCATATTCTTTATATAATTTAGAGGGTTATTTTGTAAATTCACCAAAGCGAATCTATCCAGGGTGATCTTAGTGTTAAATTTGAAGCGATTCATAAAATCTTCAGCCATGTCCTGCCACTCCCTTCAATTCCTGGGGTCTTGTCTGGTATACTAAGTAAGAGCTTCTCCAGTCAGACTCCTTTTAAACATCTTCATTCTTAAATTTTCATTTCTCCCTACTCCGACTAACTTGTCACAATATGCCTCAAATAAGAGCGAGAGTCGCATGTTCCATCAAAAATGTCAAACTTTGGTGGTATGTATCCTGCGGGCATGTCAACATCGGGGTGTATGCATATGCCTCATAGTCCAAGCTCTTGCTCCCTCGAGCAACTTGGAAGTTCTTCATTTGTTTTCTCAAAACTCATAGTTGTTCCGACACTGACTCCTCTTCCTTGCATTTTGCTTCTCTCTCTATTTTGGCATATTGGTATATCTTATATAACACTCTGACCAAGACGGGTGCGCTAAAGATGGGCACAGAATCGGCATATACAGGTGGAACATACCGCTCATATGTGTCGGTGTGTGTAGCATATATATTCTATGTGTGGTTGTTGGTAAAAGTGACATTGTCACGAGGATGGGTTTGAACCAAATTGGTGGTGGCTGGTGGATTTTGTGTTCCTATGACATAGTTTGGAATATTGGGTATGTTTATGGGAGGGTTTGGTAGATTTGCGGGGGTTACTGGCGATATGACTTGAGTTGTGGGGTTTGTGGTGATGGTAGTCGGGGTGTTAGTTATTTGTCGATTTGATGAAGGGAAATGGTCAGGCATCAAATCTAAGGAGGGGAAACAGGGTGATTACTGAAGCATTGTCATGGACAAGTGTGCCAGCTCCTGGATTTGTTGTACTTTTTCTCTCAATGACTCCATCTCCTGTTCCATTCTAGCAACATATTCATCATTTCGGCTGTCGTCCTTTCCCTCTTATCCCCTTGGGAAATTGGCTACCACTAGAGCGTTTCCAACCTGGTCGTCTGTTGTAGTCATCTTCCCTTTGGATCTCAGACTGTATGGTGACTCTGGCAGTTTATATATCAACACAAATCAACCTCTATTTTGGGGAGAAATAAAGCGATAAAGCTAGAAAATAAAGAAAAGTAAAGGTTAATTTCAGGGAATGCACAAATACAAGCACATAGAGTAGTTAGTTCACGTAATCAGACAAACACAGTTCCTAATATACGTAAGTACCTCTCTATGACGGAGGTAGGACTATATCGCGATCGTTTGACAACCAATCAGATTTTGACACATTCAGATCCAGAGCAAACTATAATTTCATTGATTGTATTTGTGGGCCACAATAAGGTTTAGTTACTGATACAAGATGGGAACAGTTGTTAATGGCTACAACATGATTCTCAAAGGTTTACAAAAGATTGCATGGGCTTATAGATTCTCCCTTAAGGAATGAAAAGATACAAGAAAGGGAAATCAACCAACAACTTAATAATCGTCTCTGGAGTCTCCTCCCAAGCTTTCTTCTTCCAGCTCTTCCTCGGGGTCCTCTTCAACCTCCTCCTCATTGTTGTACTCTAGTTCCTTCTATAGATCCTCCTCTGGCTCTGTCTCCGACTCGATTTGTATGTATTTAATCACCTAGGTATCATCATTTGGCGGTGGCAGCATGTGGTGAACCGATCCGGGAACTACCTATTGATGCATATCTGTGGTGACAAGATAGTAACGCATGATTATATGGAATATTTGCAGCTCTACTGCTGAGTCCTCCAATACTGTTAATCCCTCTCTACTGGTCTTGGCCAACTCATCTTCTTCGTTGATCCACACAAAGTATTTAGGCGTGTACCAGGGATGTTCTCCCATTCCCATTGTGATTAAATCATTCCACTCATCTTGGAGCCTTCTTACCTTCGGAATCAGAATCTACCTGTTGTAATCATCCTCATACAAAGTTGCCTTGATCAGAGAGGCACGTCTTGAATCAAACCAAATTTCCTAAGAACCGTCAGAGGTGTGTACAGCTGAATCCTTTCCAGTCCTAAGATTTCCCTGCCACTAAACTATGAAAGTTTCCGATTGATGAATTCTCCACTAAGATGGGTCAATATCTCCTACAATTCCTCCTGGCCATGCAGTGTAGTCCAAAGCCTCATCTTTTCATTATGTTTGTGGATCATGTTACTGGTGCCAACAAGGTGTCAACGGTTTCCTTCCTCTGGAAGAAGTGATCGGTAGCCCATATCTATAGTAACAAGTTGTAGACTCTGAAGAAATCCTATCCTCTTGAGCATGCCGACAATGCTCGAAATGTCTCTGCCAGTATCATAGGAACGAGGGTGACCTACAAATTTTCTCGAAAGGTTGCCAAAACCAGGAGCAACAAGTTGATATTGATTCGTCCCTTTCTTTGTGGGAATACCATCAGTCCCAATAGTGCTAGTGAAAAGGTTAAGGAGCGCAGGTTATTCCATGCTACTTGATCACACTGGAATTCCTCAAATTACCACTCATAGGTCCCTGGTCCCGAATCTGTCAACAGCTGATCCAAACTCACATATCCATCTTCATCGTTTCTCAAGTTTTATTGCTTGTCGGGTCTAATACATGGAGAAACTTGTAGTTCGACATGAAGACTAGAAGTATTGGTTTCCGCCCAGCGAATGGTAACTACGTGAATGTGGTAACATCCTCCCATGTTGGTGTCAACTCACAATCAACAAATTTAAAGACCACCTTAGCTGGGTCCCAAAACTCTATAAGCATCATAGTGAGTACTTAGTCAGCTTGAATGTTCATCTAGGTGGTTAGTGTTCCTAGGTGTGTTCTGATCTCGTTCCCGTGCTCCCGCTGAATGACCCTACACCACTCGTTCAATTTGTGACTTTCACCCATGACATGTTAATCTCGGGGATGTTGTAGTTTATTTCCATCTAAAGGGGTGAAAAAGTGTTATAAGTATTTGCTCCAGATTTTTAGTGTCTTATCTGGATTGGTTTGTCGTTCCACATAATGCATGTCGTTAGGTGCATAACCCGTTGACATTAAGGTGTCTTTCCTAATCGTGAGTCAATATCAAGGATTGACCCACTTAAGGTTTATGCACCATCACCTATGTTTTCTAAGAGTAGAGTATTTCCTAATTTTTGAGTTGGAGTGGATAACTATGAGACGTTATGTTAGTTGGCCTGATAAAGTTATTCTCTGAAACTAGATTGTTTTGAAAGACGGTTCGGAGGGGTGTATTAAATAACCCTCACATGTCATTTGTGTGTGATTGTATACGGCCAAGACTCGATAGGAAAGATGTGATGACAATGTATAAAGTAGTAACAGATAATTATAGAAAACAGTAATTTAAATAAATAGGTAAGCATGTATCAGCATGTTGTAAAGTGTAAGCAAGTTGAATAAAGCGAGTAAGTATATATTTTCAGGTTAAGCATAACTAAAGAAAAACATAACAAATCATCCCCCAAGTTTAAGTCTAGCCTAAGTCAGTTAAGATCAGAACCTAAGTGTAAGTCCCCAACAGAGTCGCCATATTGTTGCACCCTATTTTGTACTAGTCAAAAAAATACAACTAATGGTTCTTCTGAAGTTGAGAAAAGAAAGTTGCCGCCTAATATTTTATGGTATAGTAGTGTACTTATAGGTTTGTGAGATTATTATCTTAATGGTCTGCTAACCAGTGAGATTTGGATAACGGTTCAAGTTATTCTAAGGGAAAGGTGTTAGTCACCCTTCAAAATCTACCTGGGGTACTTCCTTAGGTTTATGCTATGTTTTGGGAAAGAAATGTTTATATTCTACTTAGTCAATGTTTAAAGTCTGTGAAAATATTCTAAGTTTTATTTGAAAATTTACTATTTTGAGAAGGTTGTGTATTCACATTGAAAAGGAAAGAAACTATATGTTTTTGAGTTTATAAGTAGGAAATCATCTTTTAAAATATATTTATTGCTTTGAAGACTAGATATGCTTTTGTCTTTGAGGAAGATTTTGTATTTAAAACTCTTTGTTTTTGGAAGAAGTTGTATTTTTACTTTGAGGAAAAAGATTTCTTTGTAACTTTGTAAAGTAAAGGACCATTTTGTAGATACACCGTAGGTTGGAATGATTATACCTCATTAGGGAACATTGTATTTAAAACTCGTTGAGGGTCGTCAGTTTGCAAATTTGGCTGTCTTTGATTTTTTACTTCTTGAAGACGGCTCTTACATTATTTTCTTGATCTGTTTTACCAAAAGGAGTTTGTTTTCACTTTTGAATCTGCCAAAGTTTAAACTTCTTGAAAATCATTAGTGATAACAAGATAAGGCTTTTTGTTTGTTTAAAAGATAAGTTTGAAATTGATTAGTGATCAAACATTAAAGGAACTACGGTGAGCAGAATTTCTAATTTAATTTTTTTACCTAGAAGCCTTGGTTTGCCTAATTTCCGAAAAGATCAAAGTATCAAATTTATCCATTAATAAAGTTAGTCATTTAGAGATATACATATATAAAACAACAAACAACAATGAATGTTATTCAAGATAAAGAAAAAGAAGATCCTAGACTCTTTGATTGTTGGACTGGTAAGCTGGCGAAGCCCAGCAAGGTTCAAATTTAGGCGGCAAACTCCAATATGCGACAAAGCGAGTAGTCTGGATTTGAATTTGGGCTGGTGTACCGATGGAACTCAGCTGGGCCACTTCGAAACATGCACATAAAAATAAAAAAATAATAATTAGTGTATATTAAATATAAAATAAAATAAGATAAAGATTATGACAAATAATAACATCTAAATAATGTGGTGAGACAAATAGCATTTATGTTAATCCTATGAGGATTAATAAGAGTTAGTGACTAAAGGCTTAGCGTAAATCCATGTTTATGGATAAAATCCCCTTGTGGACCCCTGGCACTTCAGAGTTCACGAGGATCTCATGGACCCCGAGCGGTGCTTGTGTCAGGGAGGAGTACCTTATTTACAAACAAGGTTTCACGCTCAAATACCACTAATCACCCACTTCTAATCCTCCTCAAAGGCTTAAACACAAATAAAGGGGTTTAATCAATAATTTCACATAGTTAGGATACAAGCAGTAAGTGTAAAGAGTTAGGGTAAACCTTTCAAAGTTTCAGGCATATAGAAATCTAACAACTTTAAGCAAACAAGATGTTGTAGCTTATTAGAACATAAAGAACAAAATAAGACACAACATTGATTTACAAAATTCACATCAAAGTATAGGATATAAGGATAGGATACTACATCAGGCATGGAGTTACTGCGGGAATATAATCAAACAAGGTTATAGGGCACAAGTAATTAATTGCACATAAACATGTCTTATTACTCATATCTTTAAACTCATAAGCGTTGACATGCAAGTATTATACAGAGATGAGCACGTGTTTCTTTTACTGGCTCCACTAAAAGTTCAAGGCTACAGAGTTCTCTTATGTAGGTTCAGGTCATAAAAAGTTCACAAATTCTTCTAAAAGCCTCAACGTAGTTAAATGCGGGCATGCATCTTAGCAATATCTTATCATTTTAACAGTTAGGCCAATAATATTCATTTAGAATTCCTTAAGGGCATGCCAACCAATCAGCGCAACAAGGACATCAATCAGGAAAGAATTAATTTAAGTCCTAATGGACTGACTCTAATAACACATATATCATCAATCTTTCTAGTTATCAAACTTAGACAATTTCAGGTTAAGTCCTCTGCAGGTAATGACACTAACAGGTATAAGATAGTATGTGATGATGGTCACTTTGACTTAATAAGGAAAACATGTCATAATGGACTAACATTTGGACATATAGACAGGTTCACTAGCATGGTATGTCAACAAAACTTAATACATGATTTGTATACAAGTTATTATGACAAACATATAGGAATGATTTATGTTCAGTTCTGAAAACGGGCTTCTTAACACACCAGCATGGTTCATTACATATTTTCTTAGTTTACAATTATTACAGAGAACATACAGAGATCAATCTATCCAAGAGACATGAGTAGGCTACTAATTAGAGTCAAACAGGTTAACATAAGGGTAAGAACTGAATAAAAATAGAAGAATACTGCAGGTATCAAGATGGTATAATGTGACAAATGTTGGCATTATTTTAAGAGAGGTTTTAGAGGCCTGATTTTATTCCACTTTGAGACCAACTATTTGGTTAACACAAAGGGTTTCTTACAATATTATCATCACATGATTAGTTCAATTAACCATAAAGCTTAATGAGATTTAAAAATAATAACAATATAGCTACATGAATCCCTGAATATGAAGAACATGCAGGATACCAAAAACAGACTTATCAACTAGTTATCCAAGTACGTAGGTCAAATACAAAACATGGGCTACAGCTTAAACCAGCCATAAGATCAACATAATATCACAAGCCAGAAGAGTCAAGTTAATCTGGAGGTACAAAAACACCAAGAATAGTTCAAGAACATGATTTAATTATCCCAGCTGACATGATATTATTGTTTAACTAACAGAGGTAGGTTATGAAAAAATTCAACATAAACGTTAACTCAGCTAATCATAGATACTTAATAAGATTGACAATAATATTATCACTTAGTATAGAGTCATTTTTACTAATCAAACTTTGAAAGATAGGATTCAATAGCACAAATTTGGTAATAGCATCAATACAACATAACTTAATCAGGAAGATCCCTAATTCAGCAGTGAAATTAGCATGGAAAGATATGACATAACAAATGTAACCTTATATTACTAACATCTAATATAGACCACAAAGAATTGACTATGAAATCATTAAGAACACAGAACCATACAATTAATTTAAATTAAAAGGGGGTCACTATGCACTGACTTTCAATAGCCCTTTAGGGATCCAAATGAATAATAATCACGCTCCCAGAGATTGAACTCATACAGAAAAAGAATAGAGGAAAGAATAAATTAGAGGAGATCTACTGGAATCTTAACTTAGCAAACAAAGACTCAAACTTTAATTCTTTTTGTTGTGTAATATCTACTTGTGTCTATTAGTGTCGGTTAGGTGTAAGGACATATTTATAGTATTCAAATTTATGAGTAAAAAGTGAGGAACGGTGAATAATGATAGCAAAGCGGATGGAAATCAGAAGAGAGGGGAAAATCATCATAGGATTTACCTGGCACGAGAAGATGAGGAGTCGACCGTTCAAGCCTTTGCACTGCTGGCCAAACCTTAGTGTCCATAGGTCGCGGCGTCTGACCTCTGGATAACGAATAGCAATGATGAAATCAGAGATAATAGTCATGCATTCTCTAAATATGAAAGAAGGAAGGGAGAACAAATGAGTTTCAGGTTGCACGATATAGACCTAGGTTTTTGATTTAGGGGTTTTGAACTATAGCGACAAAACTGAAAGAGCCGTTAGATCATTTTTATCGATGGCTCCGATTATTTGGAGATAAAGGAAAGCAAAAATGTTTAAGTGAATAAAGTGGGAACTATTTGATTATTCGAATCCAGCAGTTGAGATGGGGCACTAGGAATTCCAGAAATTAAGTGAAATTAATATTAATTATGAACCATTCATTATTTCAGTCAACGGTCCAGATTCACGGTGTTTCCTTTGTGAGTTTAGAAGAGGGGTGATTTGGCGTGATGCCATTGGCTCAGAAGAGATGGCATGGACTGCAAACTAGGATGGAGAGGAGTGGGTCTGGACCAGGTCAGGGGTGTTTGGGCTTGTGCATTTAGGCCTAAATAGCTGGAATATAATTTAAAAGCTGGCCACATTAAGTATGATCAACCAATTGCAATTGTTGAGCTTGTAACCCCTTTAAAAACTAACATAATTAGAGTTATTAATTCTACTTAAATGCAATAAAATATAATCAATATAGATCTCAGCCAACCGCTGTGAAGAATAGGTAACTACTACTGGAATCAAATGTACCGACTTGGTCAACATGTCCAAAATGACCCATACTGCATCAAATTTCTTTGAAGTTTATGTGAGCCCAACAACAAAATCCATGGTAATACGTTCCCATTTCCTCTCGGGAATCTTAATCTTATGAAGCAAACCTCCAGGCCTATGATGCCCGTACTTTACTTGTTGGCAATTCAAACACCGAACCACATATGCAACTATATCCTTGTTCTTTCTTCTCCTCCAATAGTGTTGCCGCAAATCTTGATACATCTTGGCGGTACCCGGATGAATGGAATACCACGAACTGTGGGCCACCTCAAGAATCAACTCGTGAAGCCCATACATATTGGACACACAAATCCTACCCTTCATCTGCAACACCCCATCATCTCCAATAGTAACCTACTTGTAACCACCGTGTCGCACCGTGTTCTTAACGACAAGTAAATGGGGGTTGTTATGCTTAACCTCTCTGATGTGCTCATACAAAGAAGACCGAGAGACTATGTAAGCCAGAACACGACTGGGCTCTGAAACATCTAACCTTACGAACTTATTGGCCAAGGCCTAAACATCTGATGCTATCAGTCTCTCACCAACCAGAATATATGCAAGGCTACCCATACTCACAACCTTTATACTCAAGGCATCGACCACCATATTGTCCTTCGTAGGATGATACAAAATTATGATATCATAGTTTTTCAATTGCTCCAACCACCTCATTTGCCTCAAGTTGAGATCCCTTTGCTTGAACAAATATTGTAGACTCCAGTGATCTGTTAACACCTCACACGATACGTCGTAAAGGTAATGCATCCCAATCTTCGGTAAATGAACAATGGATGCCAACACTAGTTCATAAACAAGTTAATTCTTCTCATGAACCTTCAATTGCTACGACGTGTAAGCGATCACCCTACCATCATGTATCAATACTGTACCGAGCCCAATAGGCAATACATCACAATACATCGTGCAGGATCTTAAACCCGTGGGCAACACCAATGCTGGCGGCGTAGTCAAAGCAGTCTTGAGCTTCTAAAAGCTCAACTTACACTCATCGGACCACCTGAATGGAGCACCCTTCTAGATCAATCTAGTCAATGGGGCTGATATGGATGAAAACATTTCCACGAACCGGCGATAATAACTCGCCAAACCTAGAAAACTCTGAATCTTTGTAGCTGAAGTAAGTCTAGGCCAGTTTTGAACCACTCCAATCTTCTTAGGATCCACTTTAATGCCCTCAGCTGATACAACATTTCCTAAAAAGGCAACCAACTTCAACTAAAACAAACACTTTAAAAACTTGACATATAACTATCTCTTAGAGTCTGAAGTACAATCTGAATATGCTGCTCATGCTCCTCTCGACTGCAGGAGTATATCAGGATATGATCAATGAATATCATCACAAAAGAATCAAAATATGGCATAAATACCTGGTTGATCAAATCTATAAATGATGTTGGGGAATTTGTCATCCCAAATGACATCACTAGGAACTCATAATGCCCATACCAAGTCTGAAAACCCGTATTAGGGACATCAGATGCCCTAATCTTCAACTGATGGTAGCCAGACCTCAAATCAATCTCCGAAAACACTTTGGCTCCTTGAAGCTTATCAAATAAATCATCAATCCACATCAATGGGTACTTGTTCTTGATAACGACTTTGTTCAACTACTGATAGTCTATACACATCCTCATCGAACCATCCTTCTTCTTCACAAATAACATGAGCGCACCTTAAGGCGAGACACTAGGTAAAATGAATCCCTTGTCAAGAGAATCTTGCAACTGCGGCTTCAGTTCCTTCAACTCTGGTGGGGCCATACGGTATGGTGGAATAGAAATAGGCTGAGTGCCTAGAGCAAAGTCAATATCTCTGTCGGGTGGTATCTCCGACATATCTATAGGAAACACCTCTAGAAAGTCCCGCACAACTGGTACCGAATCCAAGGAAGGAACCTCCGCACTAGAATCGCGAATATAGGCAAAATAAACTAAACATCCCTTCTTGAAAATACGTCGAGCCTTCACATAAGAAATAACTCTGCTGGTAGAGTGACCAGGAGTCCTTCTCCACTCTAATCGAGTCAACCCCGGCATGGCTAAGGTCACTATCTTGGAGTGATAGTCCAATATAGCATGATACGGTGACAACCAATCCATGCCTAAAATAACATAAAAATCCACCATATCAAGAAGTAGGAGGTCTACACTAGTCTCAAGACTCCGAATAGTAATCACACATGAGTTATAGACACGATCTACAATAATACAATCTCCCACAAGCGTGGAATAATATGCAGGAGCACTCAAAGAATCATGAGGCACAACTAGATATGAAGTAAAATAGGATGACACGTAGAAATAAGTAGAGCCCGGATCAAATAGAATTGAAGCATCTCTATGGAAAACTTGAACAATACCTATGATGATGGCGTCAGATGACTCGGCCTCAGGTCTTGCCGGGAATATATAAAAATGAGGTTGGGCCCCACCACTCTGACCTCCGCCCCTCAAACAGTCTCTAGCTGGCTGGCCTTACCTCTAACGGCCTGACCTCCACTTGTAATGGACTGACCTCCACCTTTAGCAGCCTGACCCCTGCCTTTAGCTGGCTGAGCAGGCGGTGAAGAAACTGGTGCCGGAACCATGGCACGAGATCTTTGTTGGTGCATTCCACCATATGATCTGGGCCAAAATCTAGAAAGGTACCTCGGATCTCCACAAGTATAACAAGCCATCGGCTGCTGCGACTGCTGACCCTGAAACTAGCCATGTCGACCTGGATAACTACTCTGATAACTCTAGATAGGAGGTGCACTAATAGGAGCTCATGATGCACTATAGACTAGCTTCTCAGATTGAGATACATAAGGACCACGATTACCCGAAGAACCGTGGGATGCTTGAAGATTTGATTGAAATGGACTAGGAGGATGGCCTTTACCAAAAGTATCCCTACCTCTAGACGAGGCACCACTGAAACCACCAAAATGACAAGGCCTCTTATCAAATACCAGCTCCCCCTCCTGATCATGAACCATCTCGATCTGTCTAGCAATATTTACGGCCCTTTGATAAGGCATATCATCTTCCGTCTCCTTGGCCTTCTGTAGCCTGATAGTGAAAGTGAGCTCATCAATGAATCTCCTCATTATCTCCCTATCAATAGTGAGAAAGATAATTTTGTGTCCTGCTAGTTCCACAAATCGAGTCTCATACTGGGTAATAATCATGCTACCATGATAAAGACGCTCAAACTACCTACGGTAATCCTCTCTCGGAGTGAAAGGAATAAACTTCTCTAGAAATAGCTGTGAAAACTGATCCTAGGTAAGTCAAGGCGAACCAGCTGGTCTAGTCAACATATAATCTCTCCACCATCTCTTGGCAGATCTAGTCATTTGGAACACTACAAAACCGACCTGATTGGCCTCAACAATACACATGTTGCGTAACACCTCATGGAAATGGTCCAAGTAATCCTGTGGGTCATTAGAAGTTGCACCGCTGAAATAAACATGAAAGAGCTTGGTAAACCTATCCAGCCTCAACAAGGCCTCAGAAGATATAACGAGCCTATCTCTGGCCTATGCCGCAACAACCGTCTGAACTACCCCAAATGGATGGGTTGCTGGACTCTGATATAGGGGAGTCACCTTCTCCAGGGTATGATTAGCGGGAGTCTATGCTCCACCCCCAGCCCGAGGGACTACTGGTGCCACAAACAATGCACCGGTCTGGGCCACACTCTCCATATAGCCCACCAAGAGGATTAGAGTGTCTTGAAGCACTAGAGTCACTATGAATCCCTCCGAGACCTGAGCTGGTCCGACGGGTTCGGTCTGAGCTGGGAACGCCTCCTCATGATCAATCTGAGGCTCCACTACGGGTGTAGCTGCTCGAGCTCTAGGCGGAGCTCTACCTCTTCCTCTGGCTCGACCTCGGCCCCTGGTAGTAGTTGCCACAGGGGGCTCCGGCTCCTGTCCGACTGCAGATGTTGTGCATTTTCTCTCCATCTACGAGAGAACAAGAATATAACTGTTCAATCATTAATGATAGAATAAAATCGCACGATAGAGAAAGAAATGAGTGAAAGTTTTCCTAAAACTCCATACCCTCTGGAAGATAAGTACATATGTCTGTGCACCGATCCTCCAGACTCTACTAAGCTTGCTCATGACTCATGAGACCTAGGCAACCTAGTACTCTGATACCAACTTGTCAAGACCCGGAATCCAAACCTCGGGGTCATGATCGCGCCTAACATCCACTTGCTAGGAAAACCGACGTGAGAAAATTAAATAGCCAATTTTTAACAGTAAAAAGCACAATGTTTATATACAACGAGAAATAGAAACCCAATCTAGTACACGAGCAACTATAAGTCTACAAACAACGTCTGAAATAAATACAATTGTTTGGAAGGAAATGAATAATAAAAGTGGGAAAAAGAAGGGAACTTCAAGGTCTGTGGATGCCAGCAGATCTACCTCGAGTCTCCGTAAGTAGTGATCGAAGCGGATGCAACTCACGTACCGCGAAGATCAATAGAAGTATCTGCAGAAGAAGTTCAGAAGTGTAGTATGAGTACAACCGAGCCGATGTACTCTGTAAGTATCGAGCCTAACTACGACGAGGTAAAGATGAGGGTATGACTGGACACCTAGGTAAATAAACATGTACAAGTATATATAAAGCAACAATAAAAACATTGAATGGTACTGGGAGGGGACATTCAAGAAGGGGAAAAATATAACAACTACGACAAGTATGAAATCACGAAGTAACCAAGTAGATCACTAACCGGAAAATCAGTTAAACCAATGATATGAAAATGGCATGGAATCACCCTTTGTGATATTACTCTCACCCTTACCATGTAATAATGAATAAATGAGATGAATGGCACGGCATCACCCGTTGTGCTTTTACTCTCTTCCTCACCATGTAATAATGAATAAATGAGACAAATGAAATGGCATCACCCTTTGTGCTTTTACTCTCTTCCTCACCATGTAAAAATGAACAAATGAGATAAATGGCACGGTATCACCCTTCATGCGTTTACTCTCATCCTTACCATGTAATAATAATAATGCATATGCAATGGTACGACCTCACCCTTCGTGATTTTACTCTCTTCCTCACCATGTAACAATGATAATATGAATTCAAGTAATAGATAATGCTGAGAATGTATTTAACGTCAAATATGATGCCAAGATACCAAACTTCAACTTCCATAAATATTTGCTAATTATAAAAAGGAAATATTTACAAAACGAATAATCAAGGAAGTAATAATCTAACCTAAATATGGATATCAAAATTACAAAAGCAATAAAATACAAGGAAACAAGTTCCACCCACATGCTTTAACCCAATAACAATGCATAAATACTCGTTACCTCACAAATACGTTGTTCCCATACATAAAACACGGAGCAAATTGACTAACAAGTCCTAATCCCTCAAGTCAAGGTTAACCACGACACTTACTTCGCTCCGAAATCAAACAAAACTCAATCGTGGGCATTCCTCTAAAATTTGCATCGAAACAAATCGAATCTAACCAAATATAGTTCAAACAATTAAAAATAGGCTTTAGAAACTACCCATGAGTGAAAAAGATTTAATCTTCAATGATTTTGGAAAAAGTCAACAAAAGACAACCCAAGTCCCACTTTGTCAAAACCCGAGATTTGGACCAAACCCAATTACCCATTCACCCTTGAGCCCGATTATGTGATTAGCTTCGAAATCCGGCCACAATTTGAGATCTAAACTCAATTTCTCAAAATCTCCAATTTCTACCTAAATCTCTAGTTTTTACTATGAAAACCATAGATTAAAGGTTAGAAATCAATGGGTGTTGATGGAAATGGAAGAAAACAAGTTACAATCTACTAACCAATGAAGTTGGAATGAAATATTTCTCTTCCAAATCGCCTCTAGGTCGAGCTCAAACTTGGAAATGGTGAAAAATGGGTTAAATCCCGACATTGATATATGTAAGTCACTGGGCATCAAGCCTTCTTCGCGTTCGCGATGCACAGGAGCAAGAATGGCCTACACGCTCACGATGTTCCTCACGCGTTCGCGAAGGCTTCACCACCCTGGCCTTCGCATTTGCATAGAGTAACAGTTACGTCTCTACCCAGGTCCCCTTAACCCTACACGTTCCCGAGAGGCTGGTCGTGTTCGCAAAGGGCAACCCTCCAGTGATTCGCGTTTGCGACCTAGCCATCGTGTACGCGATGAATAAATCTACCCCCAACCCAACTTCCACTTCGTGATCCTGAGAGTAGCTTCGCGACCGCGAAGAACAAAATGTCAGACACCAGATATCAACAAACCAACAAACCCTCTAAGTTCAAACTCAATTTGTAGCCTATCTGGTACTCATCCGAGCCCCTTGGGCTCCAAACCAAACAAGCACACAAGTGTAATAATATCATACAAACTCTCTCGCACGATCAAAACACCAAAATAACATGTTGAACTACGAATCAAACCTCAAAAAGCATGAAAATTTTAAAGAAACTTAAGAACTCTCAAATTTAAAATCGGATGTCTGAATCACGTCAAATCAACTCTGTTCTGCACCAAATATTGTACATAAGTCATAAATAGTGAAATAAATCTATACCATATTCCGGAACCAAAATTCGAATCCGATAACAACAAAGGCAACCTGCGGTCAAACATAGGAATTCTTTAAACCCTCAAATTACTAGTTTTCAACAAATCACGTTAAATCAAGTTAGGGACTTCCGCATTCAATTCTGGGGATACGCCCAAGTCCCAAATCATGCTGCGGACCAATCGAGACTGTCAAAATACTGATCCAGGTCCGTTTAGATAAACTATTGACTGTAGTCAACTAAAATCGTTGGCTAAAATTCATATTTTCTTCAATGTTTTACATAAAAAAATTATGAATAAAGACACTGATTGCGCACACATATCGAGAAATTTTAGATGGAGCTATTTAAGGTCTTAAAACATATAAATGAATGTTAAAATTCAAAATAACCTATCGGGTCATCACACATCGTGGTCTCAATTACTCGGGGTTAATAGATACAACAATGTTGCGCAAATCACTAGAAATCAAAGTTGTAGGTAGCTCAAGTTCATAACAATTACTCAATTCAATAGTAAACAACCAAGGCCTCTAAGACATTTTTGGACAGTAGTCAAGCAGGCCGAAGTACCTACTTTCCCTTATCGGAATAGCAACAGCAGTGAAGTCTTAAGCAACGGGACAGTGGTCGAAATGAACGGACTCGCTGAAAATATTTTTTGCCGGCCAACAGCTCCGACAAGAGCCTTGAACTAACATCCAAATAAACTATTCAAATGATACGCAGTAGCAAAATCAGTGTAATAAAAAAGCCGGCCAGCAGTAAAAATAAAGAGAAGCAAGAGAGTCGTCGTGGTTGCCGAAAGTCTCGCCGGAACATTAAAGCATCAAATTAATGACCAAACAATGCCCTCAAGGAGCGACAACAGTGTCCTCACTGTGATAGTAGAAAAACGAGCGACAAAGAGTTCGCCGAAAAACTCTCCGGATAGAAATCCAAATATTTGTTTCAACCAATGTCTCACAGTACTATAGGGAAGGCGACGCCTATACCATGGAAAAACCGGAGCAACATCGAGATTTAAGATAGTTGCCGGAGAAAATCCTTTAGGCCATATCTGGAAAATGTTTGGCCGAGTTTGTTTAGTTTTTTGTCGAATACTTTTAGACCCAAATTTATTGATCAGATCCGGCAAAGAATCACGAGCCGCTTTAGGGTCTCCGCCGGCGGACATTAGATCGAGAGTAACACCTCTATACCGGTCGGCGATCTTCATTTTCTGATGGTTTTGAGTAAATGAGAGAGAGCAGTAGTGAAAGGGAAGGGGGTTGGTCGCCGTTTCCCAGCTGGTGGTCACCGGCGAACGCTAGCAGCAGCAATTTGAGAAAGGCGTCGAGAGAGAGTTTGGGGGGGCGTTTGTTATTTGGAAAATGTGGGGGTTAGGATCAATTAGGGTTTGCATCCCCTTTTATTGAGAATGCGGGGTGTAGTAATATGCATATATGTATATATGTAATTTACAATGTATCTATAAAATTTTGAAAATAAAGTAAAATAGAGAATGAATCAAAATGTGTAAGTATTGTGTATTTATTGTGTGGACCTCATTCAAAGTAAAAATAAATATAAAATAGAAAGAAAAACATGTGGTCATGAATAAGGTCATGTCATATCGAAATCACATCAAATCCCATCAAGTGACTTGTCACATCAGCTATTGACGGGACATTACGTTTGACAGGATTTGAAATAAATTCTACTGGCTTCCATGCAATTACTAAATTATGCTATAAATTAGAAAATATCTATTTAATTAAGAAATCTTGTAGTGATTATTTAAAATGTGAACTATTTCAGCAGAGATGTAGTAATTATTATTTTATTTTTTGAAACGACAACAAATTAATAGAATATCCTAATATTTGAAAAATATTACAATTATCAATAAGTGTTTTAAAATTTATAAAACTGCACAAAAATGATAGTATTTAACTAATTGCAACAAAATGATAAACATTCCTATATTTTGCAAAAATTAGAATAATTATCAATAAATTGCCTATGAGCTAAATAATTTGTAAAATATTGTATTTTATCATTTTTGGTTAGGAAGCTTATACAAGTTAATTTTTAAATACTGATGGTTAAAATTGAGTGTCAACAATATCAACAACAATTAGCATGAGAAAAATACAATTGTATGCATGCATGTCGGATGTACATTCCAGATCAACAAATATCAAAGTTTAATCATCAAGTATACACAATCTCAGCACATCCATAATGTCTGGCACAAGTACCCTTCAGTCATACTCTCAACACTTTCACGGTACCTGAAAAAATACCCCCGAATCATACTCTTAACACTCTCACGGGG
Organism: Nicotiana otophora; assembly: GCA_000715115.1. Lineage (NCBI taxonomy): Eukaryota > Viridiplantae > Streptophyta > Magnoliopsida > Solanales > Solanaceae > Nicotiana > Nicotiana otophora. Next base: position 58,570 of record AWOL01S0014183.1, read on the forward strand.
CCTGGCAAAATGCTCATGGATCATCAAACACACACACACACACACACACACACACACACACATATTCTGCATTGTATGGGTGTCTAACATAAGTCCCTCACCAAGCACATCTCGTGTGCCTGCACGCACTAGTTAATACTTGACTCCAGAGGGGCGGATCATAGCCGAAACGCTGATAAGATCTAAGTCAACGATCAATACCACTCAGCCCACTATAGGGCCTGGCGCATGCGTCACCTCACTATCAAAATAATCGCCCCAATCTAAGCTCCCAATCTCAAAATATGATAAATGAAGCCAAACTCTTGATTAAAAATATTCTGCCCTGCGATTATCGTTTCTGTGATCCTAAATATTGCTTTTGCGCCCCCGATAGCCTCAAAGTCACTTCCGATCACACTTATGAACCTTCAAAACCTTCAAATTTCTAACTTTCGCCAAATAGAGCCAAAATATCCTAGGAACCTCCAAGTCTGACACGACCCAGTTCCCATTATAGGTCGTGATATCACCCAATATCGCCGTTAGCTAAGCCAACGGTGAACCACCAAGTTAATTATTTATTTTATTATTTTTAAAATCATGAATCTTATTAGATAAAGAAATTAATGCATCAATGATCGTAGGTATATACAATTTAAATAAAATATAAAGTAAAAGTGTGTCAATGTTAAGCAAAACCATAAAGGAATTCAAGAACATCCCCAAAACCCGATGTCACAAGTGCATGGGCGTCTACTAAAGAGTGCCATAATATTAACTCATTTGTCTGGAATATAAAATAGATAGGATAAAGTAAATAGATAAGATAAATGCTTTGTGGGCTGCAATGCATGGCATGGAAAGAAGCTCACCATAAGACCCCTCAGCAGTTACGCCTACGCGCCAAGATGACCATCAAATAAATCTGTCAGATCATGCACATATAGTGCAAAAGCCTAGCATGAGAACCTAAATCAATACGTACCCAGTAAGTATCTAGCCTAACGCCGAAGAAGTATTGACGAGGGGTCGACATCGACACTTACTAGTGGTCCAGTAAATCAATATGATAAATCATAAATAAGTAGGAAGCTCAACTGTAAGAATGAGGTAAAAACGGTAACCATCATAATCCTCTAATATTTCTTTTGATGATATCATTCTCTCCAATGTCATATGCTATCTCAACATATCAGAATTATCAAGTGTAATTTCAAACGGATAGGGAATACCATATAAATGCTAGGTCTCAACAAATAAGGGGAATGTCATGAATATCCGTACTGCTAGACCGGCGCAAACAAGAGATGCATTTTAATATACTTCCGAGGCGTTAGGCCCGATCCACAGAAAAGGAAGAAACTTAACGAATTACGAGTCATGTGCTTACAACACAAGTACACGAGTATAAAGTAAACATGACTTTTACCATTTATCAAATATCGCGCCAAGCAACACTACGGTGATAAAGCTCAGTCTAATATATTCCTAAATCAATTTCAATTGTAAATTCACTTAATTAAGCTAGCAAATTGAGTTTAGATAATTCAAATATTACATGATAAAGTCCTAAGCTACCCGGACATAAACATGTTTTTAGCTACATATGGACTCTCGTCACCTTGTTCGTACGTTACACCCATAATTAGCAGCACACAATAATTTTAACACCTACGGGTTAGTTTCCCCCTCACAACGTTAGACAGGAGATTTACCTCGCTCTGAAGTTCCATAATGGGCTCTAACGCTCCTCTAACACCTCTAACCAATGCTCATCGATCAGAAACTAGTCAAACAACGTGCAAATTAATTAAAATATACTCCAATGCTTATAATTTAATAATTTATAATAATTCCGAACTACGCTCGAAAAGTCAACAAAGTCAATCCTCGGGCCCACTTGCCCGGATTCAAAAATGTTTTGAAAATTAACATTACCCATAACACCACGAACTGAAATATATAATTTATCTCTAATTCCATTTCCAATTTTGCGGTCAAAATTCAAAAATATCAAATTCTAGGTTTTGTTAAAAAATCCCACAATTTCTACAAGAGCTCCAAAAATCCCCCTTCCAAGAGCTCCAAAACTGCCCCCAACCAAGTGAAAAAGAGAGAAACGTGAGCCAAATCCCGCAATTAAAAACATTATGCCGAGGCCCTTTTCTTTCGCGATCGCGGAAAGCCCCTCGCAATCGCGAAGGCCAACAACCAGTTACCCAAATTTCCTCAATCGCGATCGCGAACATCCACACGCGATCGCCAAGCTTTACGTCCGAGAACTACGCGTTCGCGAACAAAATGTCGTATTCGCATAAGGAAAATATCATGGCCCATCATCCCTTCTCCGCGATCGCGGTTTCCAAGTCATGATCGCGTAGAACAAACCAAAATCCCCTAAATTCCTTCTTTGTGATCGCGTACATCACCTCGCGATCGCGATGCACGACACCAGCAGCAGCAACCAGTAGCAGCCAAAGCATCAACACATAGGCCGAAACTACTCCTAACCACACCCGAGGCCACTGGGACCCCGTCCAATCACACCAACAAGTCCTAATACCTTATCGAAACTTATCCAATGGCTCGAAATGCCACGAATAACATTAAAACAATGAATCAATGATAAAATTCTTTCTTTCAACTTTCAAACATTCAAACTTCGACGAGCGCGTCTGAATCATACATAAACATTCTAGAATGGTGCCAAACTTTACGTACAAGACATAAATCATGATACGACTCTATTCCAATGCTCGAACTTCCATACGGACATTGATAATGTCAAAGTCGACTTCATAACAAACTTAGGAATTTTTAAAATCTTCAAAATGCTACCTTTCCACAATAAGCTATGAAATTCTCCTGGGCCACCCGATAGTCAACTCGAACATACGGCCAAGTCCGAAATCATCATACTGACCTATTGGAACTTTCAAATCCTAATTATGAGGTCGTTTACTCAAAATTCAAACATTGGACAACTCTTCCAACTTAAAGCTTCTGAATTGAGAATTTTCATTCTGAATCAACTCTGAACTTCCCGAAATATAATTACGATCACACATACAAGTCATAAAATATGAAGTGAAGCTACTCAAGGCTGCAAACTGCCGAACAAGCATTGGGGCACAAAACGACCCATCGGGTCGTTACATTCTCCCCCACTTAAACATACGTTCATCCTTGAACGTGCAGATAACCGTTTCAGAGTTGCCCAAAATTGTTGTTTATCACCTCGGGCACCTAACCGTGCCACCACAACCTATGCGAGTACATTAGCTCGCGTTAGACTGAAGATCCTTCCTGCTACCTTAGCCTATAAGCCTCCAAACCAAATTACAACATCAGGAATTCTCTACGAGACATGATTCTAGCATATATCACCGTATCAATCTCAATACGATGTACCCAAAACATGATCAGGCACCCATGCTGTAATCACACATTGCAGCGTATAATTCGCACGCCTAAAAAAACATACTCTAATAAGGATAGCTACAAATTCACGAATTTGATACTCGTTGTGTTTATCATAACACATATAAGTCCGGTTTCGGCCCTTATAATGCTGCAATGAGAAATGATATGTGTAGAAACTCATAACCACCTGCCAAATAAACAATTCATAGTATTCCTCCGCTCACCAAGAACCCTTGCATCATTCTGAACTGAATAGTGACATTTTCCCTCTATTATACCTTATATAAATCCGACTGCATAGATTTCAGATCCAATAACCTCGTCTCACCCAGTACAAGCCCGAGCAATAAGCCACCTCAAACATCGTCAAAAATTGCATATGACGCCACATATACGCCAAGCTACAACTCGAATATGACCCACAAGGAAGAACACACTCTGGTGAAGAACAATCCAGCCTGCGTGACGAATAAAATAGATAAACAGATGCTATAAACCTACATGGCATAATTGAGTAACACCTAGAATAGCTGACGACAGAAAAAACATCCAACACCCAAAGACTCTTCCATAAGCAATGTTATGTTGGAATGAAATATTTCTCTTCAAAATCGCCTCTAGGCCGAGCTCAAACTTGGAAATGGTGAAAAATGGGTTAAATCCCGACATTGGTATATTTAAGTCACTGGGCATCAGGCCTTCTTCGCGTTCGTGATGCATATGAGCAAGAATGGCCTACGCGCTCACGATGTTCCTCACGCGTTCGCGAAGGCTTCAACACCCTGGCCTTTGCGTTTGCATAGAGTAACAGTTACGTCTCTACCCAGGTCCCCTTAACCCTACACGTTCCCGAGAGACTGGTCGTGTTCGCGAAGGGCAACCCTCTAGTGATTCGCGTTTGGACCTAGCTATCGTGTACGCGATGAATAAATCCAACGCCAACCCAACTTCCACTTCGTGATCCTGAGAGTAGCTTCACGACCACGAAGCACAAAACGCCAGACACCAGATATCAACAAACCAACAAACCCTCTAAGTTTAAAATCAATTTGTAGCCTATCTGGTACTCATCCGAGCCCCTTGGGCTCCAAACCAAATAAGCACACAAGTGTATAATATCATACAAACTCTCTCGCATGATCACAACACCAAAATAACACGTTGAACTACGAATCAAACATCAAACAGCATGAAAATTTCAAAGAAACTTAAGAACTCTCAAATTTAAAATCGGATGTCTGAATCACGTCAAATCAACTCTGTTCTGCACCAAATATTGTACACAAGTCATAAATAGTGAAATAAACCTATACCATATTCCGGAACCAAAATTCGAATCCGATAGCAACAAAGGCAACCTACGGTCAAACATAGGAATTCTTTAAACCCTCAAATTACTAGTTTTCAACAAATTACGTTAAATCAAGTTAGGGACTTCCGCATTCAATTCTGGGGATACGCCCAAGTCCCAAATCACGCTACGGACCAATCGAGACTGTCCAAATACTGATCCAGGTCCGTTTAGATAAAATATTGACTGTAGTTAACTAAAATCATTGGCTAAAATTCATATTTTCTTCAATGTTTCACATTAACAAATTATGAATAAAGACACTAATTGCGCACACATATCGAGAAATTCTAGATGGTGCTATTTAAGGTCTCAAAATATATAAATGAAGGTTAAAATTCAAAATAACCTATCGGGTCATCACACATCGTGGTCTCAATTACTCGGGGGTTAATAGATACAACAATGTTGCGCAAATCACTAGATATCAAAGTTGTAGGTAGCTCAAGTTCATAACAAATACTCAATTCAATAGTAAACAACCAAGGCCTCTAAAGCGTTTTTGGACAGTAGTCAAGCAGGCCGAAGTACCTACTTTCCCTTATCGGAATAGCAACAGCAGTGAAGTCTTAAGCAACGGGACAGTGGTCGAAATGAACGGACTTGCTGAAAATATTTTTTGCCGGCCAACAGCTCCGACAAGAGCCTTGAACTAACATCCAAATAAACTATTCAAATGATACGCAGTAGCAAAATCAGTGTAATAAAAAAGCCGGCCAGCAGTAAAAAGAAAGAGAAGCAAGAGAGTCGTCGTGGTTGCCGAAAGTCTCGCCGGAACATTAAAGCACCAAATTAATGACCAAAAAATGCCCTCAAGGAGCGACAACAGTGTCCTCACTGTGATAGTAGAAAAACGAGCGACAAAGAGTTCGCCGAAAAACTCTCCGGATAGAAATCCAAATATTTGTTTCAACCAATGTCTCACAGTACTACAGGGAAGGCGACGCCTCTACCATGGAAAAACTGGAGCAACATCGAGATTTAAGATAGTTGCCGGAGAAAATCATTTAGGCCATATCTGGAAAATGTTTGGCCGAGTTTGTTTAGTTTTTGGTCGAATACTTTTAGACCCAAATTTATTGATCAGATCCGGCAAAGAATCACGAGCCACTTTAGGGTCTCCGCCGGCGAACATTAGATCGAGAGTAACACATCTATACCGGTCGACGATCTTCATTTTCTGATGGTTTTGAGTAAATGAGAGAGAGCAGTAGTGAAAGGGAAGGGGGTTGGTCGCCGTTTCCCAGCTGGTGGTCACCGGCGAACGCTAGCAGCAGCAATTTGAGAAAGGCGTCGAGAGAGAGTTTGGGGGGGCGTTTGTTATTTGGAAAATGTGGGGGTTAGGATCAATTAGGGTTTGCATCCCCTTTTATTGAGAATGAGGGGTGTAGTAATATGCATATATGTATATATGTAATTTACAATGTATCTATAAAATTTGAAAATAAAGTAAAATAGAGAATGAATCAAAATGTGTAAGTATTGTGTATTTATTGTGTGGACCTCATTCAAAGTAAAAATAAATATAAAATAGAAAGAAAAACATGTGGTCATGAATAAGGTCATGTCATATCGAAATCACATCAAATCCCATCAAGTGACTTGTCACATCAGCTATTGACGGGACATTACGTTTGACAGGATTTGATCCGTATTTGAAATAAATTCTACTGGCTTCCATGCAATTACTAAATTATGCTATAAATTAGAAAATATCTATTTAATTAAGAAATCTTGTAGTGATTATTTAAAATGCCAACTATTTCAGCAGAGATGTAGTAATTATTATTTTATTTTTTGAAACGACAACAAATTAATAGAATATCCTAATATTTGAAAAATATGACAATTACCAATAAATTTTTTAAAATTTATAAAAATGAACAGAAATGATAGTATTTAACTAATTGCAACAAAATGATAAACATTCCTATATTTTGCAAAAATTAGAATACTTATCAATAAATTGCCTATGAGCTAAATAATTTGTAAAATATTGCATTTTATCATTTTTGGTTAGGAAGCTTATACAAATTAATTTTTAAATACGGATGGTTAAAATTGAGTGTCAACAATATCAACAACAATTAGCATGAGAAAAATACAATTGTATGCATGCATGTCGGATGTACATGCCAGATCAACAAATATCAAAGTTTAATCATCAAGTATACACAATCTCAGCACATCCATAATGTCTGGCACAAGTACCCTTCAGTCATACTCTCAACACTTTCACGGTGCCTGAAAAAATACCCCCGAATCATACTCTTAACACTCTCACGGTGCCTGGCAAAATGCTCACGGATCATCAAACACACACACACACACACACACACACACACGCATTCTGCACTGTATGGGCGTCTAACATAAGTCCCTCACCAAGCACATCTCGTGTGCCTGCACGCACAAGTTAATACTTGACTCCAGAGGGGCTGATCATAGCCGAAACGCTGATAAGATCTAAGTCAACGATCAATACCACTCAGCCCAATATAGGGCCTGGCGCATGCGTCACCTTATAATCAAAATAATCGCCCCAATCCAAGCTCCCAATCTCAAAATATGATAAATGAAGCCAAACTCTTGATTAAAAATATTCTGCCCTACGATTATCGTTACTGTGATCCTAAATATTGCTTTTGCGCCCCCGATAGCGTCAAAGTCACTTCCGATCAATCTTATGAACCTTCAAAACCTTCAAATTTCTAACTTACGCCAAATAAAGCCAAAATATCCTAGGAACCTCCAAGTCTGATACGACCCAGTTCCCATTATAGGTCGTGATATCACCCAACGTCGCCGTTAGCTAAGCCAACAGTGAACCACCAAGTTAATTATTTATTCTATTATTTTTGAAATCATGAATCTTATTAGATAAAGAAATTAATGCATCAATGATCGTAGGTATATACAATTTAAATAAAATATAAAGTAAAAGTGTGTCAATGTTAAGCAAAACCATAAACGAATTCAAGAACATCCCCAAAACCCGATGTCACAAGTGCTTGGGCGTCTACTAAAGAGTGCCATAATATTAACTCATTTGTCTGGAATATAAAATAGATAGGATAAAGTAAATAGATAAGATAAAGACTTTGTGGGTTGCAATGCATGGCATAGAAAGAAGCTCACCATAAGACCCCTCAGCAGTTACGCCTACGCGCCAAGATGACCATCAAATAAATCTGTCAGATCATGCACATATAGTGCAAAAGCGTAGCATGAGAACGTAAATCAATACGTACCCAGTAAGTATCTAGCCTAACGCCGAAAAAGTATTGACGAGGGGTCGACATCGACACTTACTAGTGGTCCAATAAATCAATATGATAAATCATAAATAAGTAGGAAGCTCAACTGTAAGAATGAGGTAAAAACGGTAACCATCATAATCCTCTAATATTTCTTTTGATGACATCAATCTCTCTAATGTCATATGCTATCTCAACATATCAGAATTATCATGTGTAATCTCAAACGGATAGGGAATACCATATAAATACTAGGTCTCAACAAAAAGGGGGAATCTCATGAATATCCGGACTGCTAGACCGGCGCGAACAAGAGATGCATTTTAATATACTTCCGAGGCGTTCGGCCCGATCCACAGAAAAGGAAGAAACTTAACGAATTACGAGTCATGTGCTTACAACACAAGTACACGAGTATAAAGTAAACATGACTTTTACCATTTATCAAATATCGCGCCAAGCAACGCTACGGTGATAAAACTCAGTCTAATATATTCCCAAATCAATTTCAATTGTAAATTCACTTAATTAAGCTAGCAAATTGAGTTTAGATAATTCAAATATTACATGATAAAGTCCTAAGCTACCCGGACATAAATATGTTTTTAGCTACGTACGGACTCTCGTCACCTTGTTCGTACGTTAAACCCATAATTAGCAGCACACAATAATTGTAACACCTACGGGTTAGTTTCTCCCTCAGAAAGTTAGACAGGAGATTTACCTCGCTCTGAAGTTCCATAATGGGCTCCAACGCTCCTCTAACACCTCCAACCAATGCTCATCGATCAGAAACTAGTCAAACAACGTGCAAATTAATTAAAATATACTCCAATGCTTATAATATAATAATCTATAACAATTCCGAACTACGCTCGAAAAGTCAACAAAGTCAATCCTCGGGCCCACTTGCCCGGATTCCAAAATGTTTTAAAAATTAACATTATCCATAACACCACGAACTGAAATATATAATTTATCTCTAATTCCATTTCCAATTTCGCGGTCAAAATCCAAAAATATCAAATTCTAGGTTTCCTTAAAAAATCCCACAATTTCTACAAGAGCTCCAAAAAACCCCCTTCCAAGAGCTCCAAAACTGGCCCCAACCAAGTGAAAAAGAGAGAAACGTGAGCCAAATCCCGCAATTAAAAACATTATGCCTAGGCCCTTTTCTTTCGCGATCGCGGAAAGCCCCTCGCAATCGTGAAGGCCAACAACCAGTTTCCCAAATTCCCTCAATCGCGATCGCGAACATCCACACGCGATCGCCAAGCTTTACGTCCCAGAACTACGCGTTCGCGAACAAAACGTCGTATTCGCATAAGGAAAATATCATGGCCCATCATCTCTTCTCCGTGATCGCGGTTTCCAAGTCGTGATCGCGTAGCACAAACCAAAATCCCCTAAATTCCTTCTTTGTGATCGCGTACATCACCTCGCGATCGCGATGCATGACACCAGCAGCAGCGACCAGTAGCAGCCAAAGCATCCAAACATAGGCCGAAACTACTCCTAATTACACCCGAGGCCACTGGGACCCCGTCCAATCACACCAACAAGTCCTAATACCTTATCGCAACTTATCCAATGGCTCGAAATGCCACGAATAACATCAAAACAATGAATCGATGATAAAATACTTTCTTTCAACTTTCAAACATTCAAACTTTGACGAGCGCGTCTGAATCATACATAAACATTCTGGAATGGTGCCAAACTTTACGTACAAGTCATAAATCATGATACGACTCTATTCCAATGCTCGGACTTCCATACGTACATCGATAATGTCAAAGTCGACTTCATAACAAACTTAGGAATTTTTAAAATCTTCAAAGTGCCACCTTTCCACAGTAAGCGGTGAAATGCTCCTGGGCCACCCGATAGTCAACTCGAATATACGGCCAAGTCCGAAATCATCATACAGACCTATTGGAACTTTCAAATCCTAATTATGAGGTCGTTTACTCAAAATTCAAACATTGGACAACTCTTCCAACTTAAAGCTTCTGAATTGAGAATTTTCATTCCGAATCAACTCTGAACTTCCCGAAATTGAATTACGATCACACATACATGTCATAAAACATGAAGTGAAGCTACGCAAGGCCGCAAACTGCCGAACAAGCACTGGGGCATAAAACGACCCATCGGGTCGTTACATTCTCCCCTACTTAAACATAAGTTCATCCTCAAACGTGCCAATAACCGTTTCGGAGTTGCCCAAAATCGTTGTTTAACACCTCGTGCACCTAACCGTGCCACCATAACCTACGCGAGCACATTAGCTCGAGTTAGACTGAAGATCCTTCCTGCTACCTTAGCCTATAAGCCTCCAAACCAAATTATAACATCCGGAATTCTCTACGAGACATGATTCTAGCATATATCACCGTATCAATCTCAATACGATGTGCCCAAAACATGATCAGGCACCCATGCTGTAATCACACATTGCAGCGTATAATTCGCACGCCCAAAATAACATACTCTAATCACGATAGCTACAAATTCACGAATTTGATACTCGTTGTTTTTATCATAACACATATAAGTCCGGTTTCGGCCCTTATAATGCTGCAATGAGGAATGAGATGTGTAGAAACTCATAACCACCTGCCAAATAAAAAATTCATAGTATTCCTCCGCTCACCAAGAACCCTTGCTTCATTCTGAACTGAATAGTGACATTTTCCCTATATTATACCTTATATAAATCCGACTGCATAGATTTCAGATCCAATAACCTCGTCTCATCCAGTATAAGCCCGAGCAATAAGCCACCTCAAACATCGTCAACAATTGCATATGACGCCACAAATATGCCAAGCTACAACTCGAATATGACCCACAAGGAAGAACACACTCTGGTGAAGAACCATCGAGCCTGCGTAATGAATAAAATAGATAAACAGATGCTATAAACCTACATGGCATAATTGAGTAACACCTAGAATAGTTGACGACAGAAAAAACATCCAATGCCCAAAGACTCTTCCATAAGCAATGTTACGTTGAATGAACACATCCGACCTCATGTAGCGCATACATTCACTTTAGATCTACCAACAGATCTCAAGACGATTCCGATCATCCCATACTGGCCCAATAACCTTTCAAGGATACACAATGAACCTATTCATTATACACACGAGCAGCCATCCAATCTTGAACAAACTCCCAGTCCACAACCAAAGAAATACAACGCATCTCAGACATAAACTCTCCTATTAGCGACAGTACCAGAAGCTCCACACCTGATTTCAATCTCTAATAATCAAATGGCTAACACGTCACTCTTATACGATCATCCCGTGGGATATACTCTCACAACCATCCACGCCAGGTAGTAAATTCTACACATCAATGGCCATCGATCATGCTATTTTTATAGTACTAGTCAAAAATCTATATTTCAATGCCCAACACTTCCACCACAAAACAGACCATCCTCAGGCTGCCCGAAAATAGTGCCAGCATGCTCTGAACATCTTAAATCCTCCCCCGCTCCTCCGAGATCGTGACATTCCTATCAACACCAAACCGCAACCTTGATCCTCAACCTCTAATTTTCGTACCGCTCACTACACCTATCCTGCCGCTACGCGAGAATACAAGAATTTCAGCATAACCCCTGAACCACTAATGGAATAAACACTTCATCGGCTAGAACCCTTTCACTTAAGTCATTTCAGAAGAAAAATTGCAACACGCAATAAAATTCCCATAACCATAGAAAATGCAAGCTCAAGTAGGATTCTAAACTGCCATAACTTTTTCAGGATCTATTTACAAATAACAAGGCCATCAGAATCAAATACCTCCAAATCAATAAATTTACGGTGGCTGTCAACGCCACGCGTATGACCACGAATCACCTGTATAACCTTGCCACACCGAAGGAACTAATCATTTCCACAACCATGTTGATCCAACCCATTACTAATAGAGTCAACTATTTCTAATTTACACTTGACTTGATTTCGAAATAATAGCTCCATTCAAACACATAACGGACCTCAAACAACACTCATCCCGAGTGACCCAAATCACGAGACCACATCGTCTTAATAACCATAAGTCATTTCATACCCACCTCATGCACTCAATAGTATCTCCAACTGATACACCTGTTCTGAAAAACCTCCTGTGGATCCAAATTTATTTCTCCTATTTCTCCAATACTGCACCGCAGACCCCCGGTACTAATCTGCTGCAAAACACAATCCTTAACCACACAATGGACCTAAACTCTTTAGAGACCGCACTTTAATACTTGAACCCACTATAACCATTATCGAGAGTCACCCACTCTGACCTGGTCCCAAATATATAACTAAACACTAGTGCTCTGGTAGCACATACACACGTCCAAGGAAGCAACCAGATGAATTCTTTTACTTGCACATCACATCCACAAGAAGCATAAATTCTGCGTTATCCCAAAATCTGCACGTTAATCGATAAGGTGCAATATAGCACATATACATAATATTATTTGCCCAAAATACCCTTGGTGTTTTCTTTTCTTGGTCATAACTGATCCACCAATTAATCGATAACCTGAAATTGCACAGGCACACAATCACATGACCCGATAATAGACAGTGGGCTCCTCCTCTTAGCTTTAAGCTACAATCACATAAATCTAGAACCCACAATAACTTCTCCTTCTTAGTGACCATGATCTCACACCGTTAACCCGCCAAATTTTCTCGTAATCTGTTGTTAAAGGTTTCATAAAACATTCTGAAATATCAGCCACAATTGCACATTCGACCTCCTGACAGTCGTATCATCTTCTTAAATCAATCCAAACTCATATCATAGTACGTGCCTCCCGCTATGTAGATAGTAAAACTCTTTGTAAGTACTTCATCAAAATTACGCGGCCGCTAACCTGCTCACAGGAGATAGCCCACCTGTGGAATTCCATATTAACATCTTCCAACGATGTTGCCCTGGGTACAACTACCATGAAATCAGTAAAACCCTCCTGAGCCCATACTTGTCCACCAACTGTAAGAGTCTGTTCATTCCCCATTAGCATCAACTGAAGGTCCAACTATAAGTTCCAAAACTCGAAGTCATGTTTTATCCCAAAACGGTAATCAAGCTTTCACACCTCTCTCCATTCAAAGCAAACTCCTTTCCATCATATTCAAACTCCCTCAATACAGTAGCCATCATCCCAAATGCAATTCATAGACTTTTTCATTGTCTACCTTGATCCACAAATTATTCTAAACTTTCTCAAAGCATGTGGATATCCTACCACAAAATCCATGTGCTACTCTACCACTCCCGCTTCTGTTAAACCATATCCTTAAGAAACTACTCGGCCTCTACTGTTCATACTTGACCTCCTAGAAATTCAACCACCACGAGACACCTCCCACCATGCCCTTCCTCCCCCATCGCTGCCAAAATGCTGCCTCAAATCATAATCCATCTTTGTAGCACCCGAACAGATAAATTGCCACCAACGCTAAGCCTTCATGAAGATCATCTCTCTCGAACCATCAACATTAGAAGCACTGATTCGAACTTGAAGCCTCCATACACCGCCATCTCTGACAATCACTACTTAGGCACCATTCCACAACATCCTGCCCTGAAGACAAATCAAATGAGACCACAACACCGATGAGCCTTAATGTGTTACAATGGGGACGACGACATCACATCACAAATAAGATTGCCACCAAGTTCGAAAATATCAAGGCTCACTATTCCGTCAATTAAGGCCTGATCATCCATAGTCCCATTTCCTTTCCCCCGCAGGAATTAAATGCCGAACCTCTAAACCATGAACCGAGAAATCCCTATTTTTCGAGTCATTCACTACCGCGACATATAAATAGGCACCCTACAATTTACACCAACATTGTGTGATACCAACACATTAATATCATAATACACTATGCATAGCCTTGAAACCGTAGGCAACACCAACACTGGGTTGAAACAGCAGAATACCCTTCCACAAGGTGACAATAATAGCCCGCCTGAATACGCAAGGATAAACGTCCTGCACCACTTATGCAATACCACTACAACTCCTCGATAACAAGCGCTCAACATCGTATAAGAATGAGTAGGAAGGAAGTTAAGGCATAAGCTTCAATGGAATCAAATCACAGGATGATAAATCAAGAAGGGAAATGCTCGTAACAACCCTGTAGTCTCTCGAAGATAAGTACAAACATCTCCATACTGATCTGTAAGATTCTACTAGACTTGCTCATGACTCGTGAGACCCAAGTGAACCTAGAGCTCTGATATCAAGCTGTCATGACCCAATTCCCACTATAGGTCGCGATGGCACCCAACGTCGCCGTCAGGCAAGCTAACGAGGAACTACTAACTTAATTATTCATTTTATTATTTTTAAAATCATGAATCTTATCAGATAAAGAAATTACTGCATTAAAGATCATAGGTAAATACAATTTAAATAAAATATAAACTAAAAGTGTGTCAAGGTTAAGCAAAACCATAAACGAATTCAAGAACATCCCTAAAACTTGGTGTCACAGGTGCATGAGCATCTACTAAAGAGTGCCATAATAATACATGATCTGTCTGGAATATAAAGTAGACTGGATAAAGTAAATAGATAAGATGGAGACTCTGTAGGCTGCAGTGCGTAGCATGGAAATCAGCTCACCATAAGGTCCCCTCAGCAGCTGCGCCTGCACGCCAAGATGACCACCAAATTAAACTGTCAGATCATGCACATATAGTGCAGAAGCATAACACGAGTATGTAAATCAATGCATACCCGGTATATATCTAGCCTAACCCCGGAGAAGTAGTAACGAGGGGTCGACAACAACACTTACTAGTGGTCCATTAAATCAATATGATAAATCATAAATAGGTAGGAAGCATAACAATAATAATGAGGTAAAAACGGTAACCATCATAATCCTCCAACATTTCTTTTGACGATATCAATCTCTCCAATGTCATATGCTATCTCAACATATCAGAATTATCAAGTCTAATCTCAAACGGATAGGGAATACCGTATATATGCCAGGTCTCAACAAAAAGAGGGAATATCATGAATATCCGAACTGCTAGAGGTATTATGCAAGATTATGCTGAGGTCGTATGGCCTAATCCAACGTGGAGTGTACACTGCCGCGGGTCGACCGACGCAAAAAAGAGATGCATTTAATATACTTCCGAGGCGTTCGGCTTAATCCACAGGAAAGGAAGAAAGTTATCGAATTACGAGTCACGTGCTTACAACTTAGGTATAGGATCATAAAGTAGACATGTCTTTTCCTATTTATCAAATATAGCGCCAAGCAACTCGAGGTGATAAATCTCGGTATAATATATTCCCAAAGCAATTTCAATTATAAATTCACTTAATTAAGCTAGCAAATTGAGTTAAATAATTCAAATATTACATGTTAAAGTCCTAAGTCTGCCCGGACATAAACATGCTTTTAGATACGTACAGACTCTCGTCACCTTGTGCATACGTAACACCCACAACTAGTAGCACATAACAATTTTTAACACCTACGGGGTGGTTTCCCCCTCACAAAGTTAGACAGGAGATTTATCTCTCTCTAAAGTTCCATTACCGGGTCCAACGCCCCTCTAACACCTCAAACTAATGCCCATCGATCCGAAACTAGTCAAACGACGTGCAAATCAATCAAAATATACTCCAATGCTTGTAATATAACAATTTGTAACAATTTTCAACTCTGCTAAAAAAGTCAACAAAGTCAACGCTCGAGCCCCCATAGTCAGATTCTGAAACTTTATGATAATTAACATTACCCATAATACCACAAATTGAAATATATAACTTATCTCTAATTTTATGTCCAATTGCATAGTCAAAATACAAAAATATCAAATTCTAGGTTTTCTTCAAAAATCCCTCAATTTCTACAAAATTCCATTTTAACAAGTGGAATAACTTACAACATGATAGATGATGAAAATGCCCCTTCCAAGAGCTCCAAAATTCTCCCAACCAAGTCAAAATGAGAGAAAAGTGAGCCAAATCCCGCAATTAAAAACATTCTGCCCAGGCCCTCCCCCTTGGCGGTCGCAGAAAGCCACTCGTAATCGCGAAGGCCAACAACCAGTTGCCCAAATTTCCTCAATCTCAATCACGAACATCCACACGAGATCGTGAAGCTTTATCTCCCAGAACTACGCGTTTGCAAACTAAACGTCGCGTTCACGTAAGGCAAACATCCTGGCCCATCATACATTCTCGGTCATCGCAGTTTCCAAGTCGCGATCGCGTAGCACAAACCAGCAGCCCCCAAATTCCTCTTTGTGATCATGTACATCACCTCATGATAACGATGCACGACACCAGCTCCAGCAACAAACCACCCAAACTTAGTCTGAAGCTACTCTGAATTACACCCGAGGCCCCCAGGACCCAGTATAATCACACCAACCAGTCCTAATACCTTATCCAAAGGCTCAAAACTCCACGAATAACATCAAAACAACGAATTAACGATAAAAATCCTTCTTTCAACTTGCAAACATTCAAACTTCGACGAACGTGTCTGAATCATACTTAAATATTTTGGAATAATGCCAAACTTTATGTACAAGCCATAAATCATGATACAAACTTATTCCAAGGCTCGGAATTCCATGCGAACACCGATAACGCCAAAGTCCACTTCATAATAAACTTAAGAATTTCTAAATCTTCAAAATGTCACTTTTCCACAATAAGAGCTGAAATGTTCCTGGGCCACCCGATACTCAACCCGAACATACGCCCAAGTTCGAAATCATCATATGAACTTATTGGAACCTTCAGATTGCCATTCTGAGGTCGTTTACCCAAAAGTCAAACCTTTGTCATGTCTTCTAACTTAAATCTTCTGAATTGAGAATTTGCCTTTTGAACTTCCCAAAATTCAACTACGACCACACGTACAAGTCATAAAATATGATGTGAAGCTACTCAAGGCCTCAAACTTCCGAATGGCGCACAAGAGCTTAAAACGACCGGTTGGGTCGTTTGAAAATCCAAATTTTGATATATGACTACGTCAAAAATTATAATCCGAACATATTGGAACATCGAAAATTTGAGATTGTTTCCTCAAAAATCATACCTCGGTCAACACTTATAACGTAAGCTTCCAAACATGAAACTAAGTGCTCAAACTCACTCCAAAACTTTCACAAAACCAAACCAACCATCGTCGCAAGTCACAAAACAACAAACAAGAATTTGAGAAGTATAAAATCAGAAAACGGGGTTCAAATACATTCAATGACCGGCTAGATCATTAAAGCAAGCAATCCCAATCAACAAAACTTTGATCTTCGAAGACATTCCCAAATATCAATGATGTTTGACTAAAATTCCATATTTATGCATCTAAATTGCCTTGCAATATGCCTCGACCTTGTTAAATTTAGTTCAAATATTTGTTACTCGAGCTTAATAATGATGTTTATATGTATAGGGGTCAAGCGGAGGTGATACAGAAGCATTGTGCTAAAATTGAAGCTAAAATGGAAGAATTTAGAGGGAGTATGATTTTTGGCATCCAGTTTTGAGCCCGGTACCATTCAAAACGCAAAGGACAGTTCAAGTCGGAGTTGGGCAGCCATATTTGCGCCAGGCGCACTCCATGGCGCGCAAGCGAAAAGTTTGTCTTATTTCTGCTAGGACTTAGTAGTTTCGACCCTACACACCCCCAACATGTATAAAGCTGTGTTCTAAACCTATTTTTTAGATAGTTGAAATTATTGGAAAGGCAAGGTGGCTACGGGAACACTTGGAAACATGGAATCACAAGAGTTTTCTCTTCGTTCTTCCTTAATATGTATTTTAATGCTTTCGAATATTATCATGAGTGCTATTATGATTATGAATAGCTAAAACCTTCTATGGAACCTCTTGAAGGATGATGTTTCATTGTGTTTAATATAGATTTGCAATTGAATTATCTCTATTTGTTCAACTATGTTATTGTTGTTGTTAATTGAAGGGCCCTCAATTAACCGCGCCTATATAGTATGTATTGCTTGGAAAAGAGTACATATTTAAGTAGCTATTGAACAACATCACTCCTAATGCCGGCTAGCGTAGTTTCGGAAAATACGTCTAAAGAGGGTTTAAAGGCGGGTTTAGGAATAACAAAACCTTGGTGTGATATTAGTGAGCGGTAAATTAATTCCGGCTAGCGTAGTTTCGGAAAATACGTCTAGTAGATTGTGGTAGTTTCTCATAAGAGAATTACTACACCTGGAGTGCTCACGATCGGTAAAGGAAACTTAGGCAAATTAATAAAAGGCATTGCGAGAAGATTCCAATAGGTGAGGAAATCATAACTCTAGACTTTTCCAAATCTTGTCTACAACCTTCATTTTAGTAGCAATAAAGTTACATCATTTTAATTACTTCACTCTTAGTTAGAAAACACTCAACTTGTTATTTCACATTTTTGAAAGTTGATTACTTGAATTCTTGCGAAACTAACAGTTGTGATTAGTGGGTTAATTCCATGTGGGATTCGACACCGAACTTGTAAAATATATTTTATTTGCAACGACCGCTAGATCTTTTAGAAGGCATAGTTGGGTGTGATCAAATTTTGGCGCCCTTGCCGAAGAATTAACGGTATTATTAATTACAGCGAGAAGAGTTGCTAGGATTCTTAGTTTAGTCAACTTTCTTGATTTTAAATTCAATATATTGAAATCCTAACATTTGTAGTCTTGTGCGTTATAGGTGCATGCCTAGAAATTCCTCAAGAACTGTAGAATTGTTTAAAGGATTATCGGACCATGAGAAAGCTTTCAAGGCATTAAATCATGAAAACAAGAAGGACAAACGACAACAGAACCCAATAGAAAACATTGAACTAGACATGGGTCACACCATAGACAATCAAAACAACAAAAACAATGGGAACGAACCGAACAATCAAGGTGTGGCACCTCATGTGCAAGAAGCAACCCTTTATGATTGGGCACAACACACCGCTGAAAATCTGGCAACCACAATTACAGTCCTTCAAATACAAACGAAATCATTTCAAAGCACGAATAACATGCTACATCTGCTACATAACAAAGGACTGTCCTCCGGTTTCGCATATTGAAGATCCACAACAACACCTAAAAACCTTTTTGTCAATTTATGCCACTCAACAAAAATTGAATGTGACACCGGAAGCAATTATATTGTTATTGTTTCCAATCTCAATGACTGGATAGGCTCAGACTTGGCTTTAATTAACTCCCCATAAACCCCATCACTACTTGGGAGGAATTAGTCAAATAATTTTTAAACAATTTCTACCCACCTAACAAGACTGCAAATCAAGTTGATGAAATACTAAGCTTCAGGAAGAAACCAGCTGAAACATTGCAAGAAACGTGGGAGAGGTTCAAAGGGTTAAGTGTCCACACCATGGCTTTTAGATCAGATGTGGAGACAGATGTTTTACATGGGACTGAAAGATAGCTAGAAGGCAAACGTTGATGCTTTAGTAGGTGGAGCATTATTTTAGCAAATCATTCAGAGAGTGTAAGTTCCTACTTTATAAAATGGCTCAAAACACAAGAGCGATTACAAGATACACTGCAGTAACCCCTATCATTCACTCACTAGCTCTGGATCCGAACAACCCTATCACCGAGAATATGGCCACTCTGATGGATCAGATGAGTATCCTTGCAAAGAAGAATTATGAATCAGGTCAAAAGTAGGTACACATAGTTGATATGATTAATGGATGATTATGCAAATCATGCATTAACCAACCATATGTGTGTTTGTGGAGCGGTGAAAGTGATAACCAAAACTACCATAAAAATATGAACTATGTGAGCAACTTTGGGGGCTGGAGACAAGATGGGCAGAATTAGGGGAAGCAGAATCAGCAGTATAGGAGAAGACAAAACAAGCACAACAATAATAATAATCTTGGAGCTCTGAGACGGTCAAGTTGTGCCTTATCAAAGGAAACAGGGATACAATCAGTAAAATAAACAAGAAGCTTATCAACAACCTCAACAGTAATAGATATCGAGACAAGATGACGGGTTGTCCGAAATTAAAGGAATGTTGCAAAAACTCATTGGGATCAATGGGAAGATGGAAGAAAGGGTGTACTAGGTGCAAGAAAAGGCAGCATCACATGACTCAGCTCTCAAGGGGATTGAAATTCAACTAGGGCAGATCTCTGTGGCTCTGAATAATCATCTTTAGGGAACATTGCATATGGATAAAACATCAACCCAAACGAGCAGGGCTCAAAGCAGCTAATGGTTGTGAGTCTAAGAAATGGTAAAGATCTTTATCTAGAGCAAGAAATTGCTTGATAAATCCAACCAACTGAAACACTTATGCGAGTACCACTGGATGTAGATGATTCAACTAATTTAACAAAGGTAACAGTACAACAAGCCCATGAGGAAACATGGAAAGAAAAGTATGTTCCAAAGGAGACTGAGCAAGTGCAAGAGAAGGTATCAAAAAAAGTGCCTGAGCAGGATCCAACTCAATTCACAGGAAGGACGCAACCTCCAACACCCTTCCCACAGGGTTTAGCTAAATATCAGAAGGATGAGAAGTACCAAAAATTCATAGAGATGTTGAAGCAGATTCAGGTGAACATTCAACTAATAGATGCCTTGTGAGATTTACCAGGATATGCAAAAATGATGAAGGACTTGATGTCTTGAAAGCGATTGTGACATTGACTCAGACCTATAGTGATGTAGTTACAAGACCTGTAGCAGAGAAGCTGTTCAACCTAAGGATTTCACCATTCCTTGAACCATAAGCAACTATGCATTCGCTAAAACATTGTGTGATTTGGGGGCGAGCATAAACTTGATGACCCTGTCTCTCTATAAAAAGTTAGGCATTGGAAGAGCAAGTACCACATATATATTACTACATCTAGCTGACAGAACTGTGAAGAGGCCATCAGGTATACTTGACGATGCACTTGTTCATGTTGGAAATTTTGTGCTTCCTGTAGATTTTATCATTCTTGACTTCCAGGTTAATAAGGAGATTCCCATAATTTTGGAAAGGCCATTCTTAGCCACATGGAGAGCCCTGACTGATTGTAAAACTAAGGAGCTGAAGATGCGACTGAACAATGAAGAAATAACATTTAATGTGCAAACCTCCATACAACGACCCAGTGAGTTTTCCAATTCCTCTCTCATTGAAGCAGTGGATGTGATCATGGAAGAGAAAGATAAGACACTTAATGCAAAAGACCTCTAGCAGCTTGCCTCATGAACTTAGAAGAGGTGGATGGTGAGGACTTAGTGAATCTGATTTTGGCTCTTGAAGGCCAATGGTACTGGAAAAGAGAGCTCAAATTCAATCCTTTACACTTTGAATAAAGAAAGACCCGTCTAGCTAAGCCATCGATTGACGAGCCACTACAGTTGGAGCTAAAACCATTACCATCTCACCTCAGGTATGCTTTATTAGGACCTAACTTGAATTTACCTATAGTTACCTCATCTAGTTAGTTAGATGTGCAAGTAGAACAACTTTTGTAGGTTCTGAAGGAGTGCAAGACTGCAATTGGGTGGACTATTGCAAATATAAATGGGTATCAACCTAGCCTTTTGTATACGTAAGATTCCACTAGAAGATGGGAAAAAACCTTCCAGATAACATAAATTAAAGTTGAACCCAAATATGAAAGAAGAGGTAAAGAAAGAGGTAATCAAGTGGTTAGATGTGCCAATCATTTTCCCCATCTCAAATAGCAACTAGGTGATTCCAATTTAACGTGTTCCAAGAAAGGTGTAATGACTATGGTATAATACGATAACAACGAGTTGATCTCAATAAGAAAAGTCACGGGATGGCGAATCTGTACGGACTACAAAAGATTGAACAAGGACACCCGAAAAGACCATTTTCCCCTAGCGTTCATTGATTAGATATTAGATAGATTGGAAGGGAAGTCCCATGTTTTCTTCTATATAGGTACTCAGGATATAATCAGATCTTTATTGCCCCGAAGGGTAGAGAGAAACATTGTTCACCTGTCCATATGGCATCTATGATTTTCGAAGAATGTCGTTTGGCCTATGCAATGCACCCGCCACCTTCCAATGGGGAATGATGGAAATCTTTATTGATATGGTAGAGGAAATAATCGAGCTTTCCATGGATGATTTCTTAGTGGTGGGGAACTCGTTTGATGATTGCCTTGTAAATCTAAAATAGTGTTGAAGAGGTGTATGGAGACTAATCTGGTGCTAAATGGAGGAAATGCCATTTTATGGTACAGGAACGTATAGTCTTGGGACACCTAATGTCACGTAAGGGCATTGAAGTGGACCACGCTAAAGTTGACGTGATAGAGAAGTTTCCACCACTTACTTCTGTCAAAGAAAAAAGAGTTCCCTTGGGCATGCCGGCTTCTATAGGCAATTTATAAAAGATGTTTTCAAAATTGCTAACTATTTGTGTAAACTGCTTGAACAAGATCACCCCTTTGTGTTTTCTGATTAATGCATGGTAGCTTTTGAGGAATTGAAGAAGAAGCTAGTAATTGCACCAATCATATTTTCACCTGACTGGGAGCAGCCATTTGAGCTAATGTGTGATGCAAGAGACTATGTTGTGGGAGTAGTTTTCATGATCCACAAAGAGAAGGTCATGCACCCAGTATACTATGAAAGTAGGACCTTAAGCGGTGCCCAACTACATTACATAGTGACCCAGAAGGAGATTCTAGTGG
This sequence comes from Nicotiana otophora, assembly GCA_000715115.1. NCBI lineage: Eukaryota > Viridiplantae > Streptophyta > Magnoliopsida > Solanales > Solanaceae > Nicotiana > Nicotiana otophora. The sequence continues at coordinate 81,333 of AWOL01S0014183.1, forward strand.
TGGTGTTCGCATTCGACAAATTCACTTGATAGTCTCGAAGGACCATGCTGCTCTCAGGTACTTAATTGAGAAGAATGAGTCAACGTCGTGCCTGATTTGATGGGTGTTACTACTGCAAGATTTGATTTGGAAATCCATGACCAACAGAGAACAGAGAACCAAGTGGCTGATCACACGTCTGGGCTTGAAGATCCGAAAATAAGGTTGAGATAGAAGAGATTATGGATACCTTCCCGGATGAACAACTCTTAGCGATAAGCCTCGAGGTAGCGCCATAGTATGTATATATTGCAAACTATCTAGTGAACGATATTGTTCCCTATAACTTGTCCTTTGTGCAAAAGAAAATGTTCTTACGTGATTGTCGCATGTATTTCTGGGATGAGCCTTATTTGTTTAGGATTTGTATTGATAACTTTATCCTGAGGTGTATGCCCGAGATAGATCAGTCTTCTATTTTACAAACATGTCACACTTCACCATATGGTGGCCATTTTGGAGGGGTAAGGACAACTGCTAATGTGTTAGAGTCGGGCTTCTGCTAGCCTATGTTATTCAAAGATGCACATTTATGGGTAAAGGGCTGTGATGAATGCCAACGGACCGGGGATATTTTCTGTCGATATGAGATGCCATGAACCCAATTCAGGAGGTGGAAGTGTTTGATATATGGGGAATCGATTTCATGCGGTCTTGTTTCATCTTATATAGCAATAAATACATACTTGTAGCTATGGACTATGTGTAAAAATGGGTGGAAGCTATGGAACTCCCTACAAAACATACCAAGGGAGTCATTGGTTTTATTAGAAAGAACATCTTCACCCGGTTTGGCACATCAAGGGAAATAATCAGTGATGGAGGCACCCAGTTCTGCAATCGAGCCTACACAAAGTTGTTGGAGAAATATGGCAGTCACCACAAGGTGGCCAGTCCATATCACCAATAAACAATCGGGCAAGTGGAGGTGTCGAACATAGAGATAAAGTGTGTTTTGACAAAGACCGTTAATGCTACAAGAACAGATTGTGAGAGAAAGTTAGATGATGCACTTTGAGACTATCGTATCGCTTTTAAAATTCTTATTGGTATGTCACCATACAAACTGGTATTTGGGAAGTCATGTCACTTACCCGTGGAGTTAGAGCATAGAGCTTTGGGGGCATTTAGGCAATTGAATCTTGATATGGAAGCTACGGGTACAAATAAAGTCACATAGTTGCACTATCTCGATGAGTTTCATTACCATGCTTTTGATAGTACAAGGTTATACAAGGAGAGAATGAAAATGATTATTGCCATGAAAAGAAATATTGTGGAGCAAAATTTTAAACCCGGAGACTTGGTATTGTTGTACAATTCTAGACTGAAATTGTTTCTGGTCAAGTTGAATTCAAGAAGGTCAGGAATGAGGAAAATGTGGTATCGGTTATATATCTGAATGAACCCCAAGTGTTGAGCGAATCATTATCGTAAGTAATTACGTCGTGCTGCGACGTTAAATTAGGCGCCCGTTGGGAGATAACCCAATTTTTATTGATTTTGGTAGATTTTTCATTTGTTTAGCTAGAGTAATGGTTTAACAAATACATGTAGTTGTTGTGTCGTGTAATTGCACATAGGTATTGTCAAGGGTATTTAAATATGGTGGACAATGTCTCGGGATTATCGGCATCACCTAAATTTCTTTATAAAAAAGGAGTTCGGCGCCAAGTGCAAAATAAACCACCTTAGACCAAGAGAAGAGAAAAAATGGCCTAACTCTTCGGGCAAATGCGGCTCAGTTGGCGCTAATCGTGGTTTAATGTGCTGCCCATGTAAGTTTTTATTTTTATTTTTTTTAACCCCGGCCCTCCCCACACCTTTTTTATCTTACCCGTGTCACCCACACCAACCACACATTACCCAACCCATTTCCCCACCAAACCACCCCAGCTCTCTTTATTAACCAAAACCCTCTAAGTTAATCAATTCAAAACAAAATCAAATTAAATAAATCAATCACCTGATCCGAGAGGAGGAAGGTATACAATTTCCTGTTTATTATGTTAGTAAAATCTTACCGTGAGTGGAGATACGATATCCGCACCTAAAAATATTTGTTCTATCTCTCGTAGTCGCCTATCGAAAGCATAGCCGTTATTTTTAGTGCTACCCAATAGCCGTTGTAACGACTTTCTCCACGAGGAAGGCCCTTCATAAACCTGAATTGTCAGGTCGTTTGTCTAAATGGGCAGTAGAAATTAGTGAATTTCAAATAGAATATAAACTTGGACAGCCATTAAGTCAAATGTTTTGGCCAACTTCGTGTCTAACTTTAGTTTAGGACTGATGCCTTTAGTTGCTAAATAAGTAGTACTGGTGTCGGGAACTGTCTCCAGCATTTGTACCTTGTTTATGTATGGAGCTTCCAACATAAAAGGGTCCGGTCTTAGGATATTATTAATTACTCCTCCGGGAGACTTTGGTTGCAGGACTTGAGTTGGCCCGGGGACTAGGCCCTGAGGTAATTGAAATAAAGTACGACTCCCAGCTAGTAGTGAAGCAACTATATGGAATTTTCAATACCAAGGAGGAGCGCATGTAACTATATTTTAATAAGGTTCAGGTATTACTTGCCCAGTTCAGGGAATGGTCGATCATCCAAATTCCAAGAGAAGAAACGTGGAAGGAGACGATTGTCCAATTTTGGGACCTTCACGAAAATAAATGGAGCCAATTTTTGTGCGATCGTTCAATTATTACATTCGGTATTAAACGAGGACAAATATTGTGAACTTAACTCAACCAACCAAATTTGGTACTAGAGAAATGATTTTATAGAGTATTTAAGGTATGGAAAATTACATGAAGATCCAAAAGCATCCAGGGCGCTTCGGACTAAAGCTGCTCGTTATTACCTTGTTGATGGTCAATTATACAGAAGGTCTTTTCAAGGATAATTGGCTCCGTGTTTAGGGACATCATAGGCTGATTATGTGATGAGATAAGTTCACGAAGAAGTGTGGGAAATCACTCCGGTGCAGACTCGTTGGTTCTCAACTTGATAAGGGTTGGCTACTATTGGCCACTGATGGAACAATATACGAAGGCATTTGTACAAAATGTGTTAAGTGTCAGTGTCATGCATAGTTAGTGCATCAACCGGCAGAACGTTTGCATTCGATGTTGTCACCATCTCTATTCATGAAATTGGGGATGAACATAGTTGGTTTCTTACCACAAGGGCCCGGGCAGGTAACATTTTATTTAGTTCTAACTGATTGTTTTACTAAATGGGTTGAAGTGGGTGCTTACAAAAAGATCGGAGAGTAAGAAGTGATTGATTTCATATGTGATCACATCATCTGTAGGTTTGGACTACCAAAAGACATTTCTTGTGACAACGGGCCACAATATATAGGTTCCAAGGTCACAAAGTTTTTGGAAGGATTGAAGATCAAACGAATTACATCTTATCCATACCATCCAAGTGCAAACAGAAAAGTGGATTGAACTAACAAGGTAATAATTCACAACCTAAAAAAGAAGTTAGAAGATGCTAAAGGTAATTGGCCAGATGAGCTACCAGTAGTGTTATGGGCATTTTGAACAACATCACAGTCGAGCATGGGTGAAACACCATTTTCACTTATTTACGGTGCGGAAGTTTTAACCCTGATGGAGATTGGGGAACCGACCATAAGGTATTCACGGGCAAAACGAGGAGGCAAATAATGAAGCATTGTTAATTAAGCTTGATTTGCTTGAAGAGCATCAAAAATTAGCATATTTAAGGTTGGTGGCAACAAAGCAATGGATGGAAATATATTATAGCCGAAGTGAAACAACAACAACAACAACAACAATAATGATCGAGTGAAATCCCACTAGTGAGGTCTTAGGAGGGTAGTGTGTACGCAGACGTTAACCTTACCCCGAGAGAGTAGAGAGGTTGTTTCCAAAAGACCCTCGAATTAAGAAGACAAAAAGAGACAATATCAGTATCACTAATCGAAATCATAGGAAAATAACATCATGGAAATGAGAAAGTAGATGCAATTGTAAGTTCTTAACAGGCCAACACTTAACCCCATACATCATGGCCGGTCTAACCACCGCATTGTAAAACTTACCTTTGAGTATCGGTGGCACTCTATTATCACACAATACTCCAGATGCTAACCTCCACTTCATCCACCTCTCCCCAATATAATGTGTGACATCCTCGTCAACCTCCCCTCCTCTCTGGATAACCGACCCAAGGTACTTGGAATGACCTGTCATTCAAGGCTCATTTCCACGCCCACTTCCCTCGGCTCAGTGCTGAACTTACACTACGGGTATAGCCAAAGAGAAAATTTTTATTATTTCAAAGTCGGAGATTTGGTTTTGAGAAAAATAACTCAATGTCCCGGGGAAGTTAATGCTGGAAAGATGGAACCAACATGGGAAGGACCTTACCGGATTCCAGCTATAATTGGTAAAGGTTCAAATAAATTGGAAAATTAAGATGGTGTTAAATTTCAAAGAAATTTGAACGTGACTCAGCTCAAAAGGTATTACTACCGAATATCCTTATTGATACTGAAAGTATGTGCTTCACCCTTTTTCCCTTCGTCCAACTTTTGTTCCAATTGGGTTTTTTAGGCAAGGTTATTAATGAGGCAGTAATGTAAAGCATACTACGAAGAAAATTTCATTAGCGATAGCAAGATCTCCAGTATTCAAATTCTCATACTTAGCATCCGAACACTAGGGGTGCTATTGCATATTAAAGCACTAAAAGTGTCACAAAGACCGGGGACTGCCAGAATCGGGGGCTAAATCTTATCAGGACCGGTGATTATATGAACAGCCCCATAGAAATAAGTTGTACAAGTTAGACATATGTATTGTAAGCTTTATTTACTTAAGCAAATAAATATTTATGTAAATGTACTTTTGAGAATGGAAGGAGTAAATCAGAGTCCTTTCGTTTTTATCTTATTTCTTGTCCAAATAATAAGTTAATTTCTTTTTTCCTTTGAAAGTTAATTAAACTTGAAATGGTAGTGTCAGAATGAACATGAGATTCCCTTTTCAAGAGTACCATAAATATAAGGGTCCTCTCTTATGAAACCCTCGTAGTCAAAGAGTAGATACCGGAAGCATGAATGCCTGGGATTATAGTTATCGGATGAAAGAAACTTTTCAAGCTTTATTAGTTAAGAAAATATACTTTTTGCACAATAACCAAGAAAAAGATTTCTTTCATTAATTAAAATACCAAAATCAATAAAGAAGTTTTGGAATAGTTACAAAGGAAAAGTAAAATAATTATATCAATTATTATTTCCTGCGGAGTCCAAAGTAAGATAAGTGTCTTGTGCTTCATTTTGCAGGTGAAGGCTGTTCTGCATTCAGCCCAAGGGCTTCATCCTTATATTTCTCTTCTTGTTCTTCAACTTCCTCTTCGGTTCCCGAATACTCGGAGCTGGTGTTCGAAGAGCTTAATTCAATGGGCCAAGTTGGAACATTGTCGAGTGCAGTTGTCTCCAATCCATGAGCTTTGGCAATGCAATCATCTGTGCTTGTAATGCCTCTTTTGGCCTGCTCCAAAGTCTTCCTCCTCATATGGAAAATTGCATAAGTTTTCTCAAGGAGGAAAGAGTCTTCTTGATCTTGGAGTTTAGCTCAGAGCTTCTCGAGTTTCGATAGCAGTTGATCATTTTCAACCCTCACAATGTTATAGGATTGGTCAAGGTCGGTATTCGTTCTCGCATGTTCATGGTTCTGCTCTGTGATACTTTTGAACCTTTCTTCCATTATGTCTCTCTTCTCCTCGGCAGCATTGGCCTCCTCAATTTTGGAACGTAAGTTTTCTTCAAGGTTGTTGATTCGTTCCATGAAAGTACACTCACATTCGGCTGCGACAGTTACAACATCGTGCAGTGCACCTCACTTGGCTTTCAAATTGTTGATCTCTTCATGTAATTGAGTTGACTCTTAATTATGGGCCATTTATCTCACTAGGATCGCTTTAATCGGGCTTTAAGGCTCACCTTTCTGAGCAACATTTGCTTGGGAGGTGCTCGGTAAGCTAGTTCTATTCGGTAGAAAGATGATTTTGTTCAGTAGTGAGCTCCTCTATGTCTAAGATCAACTTTTGTAGACCCTTAGAGTCTAGGACATTAGACTATAAAGGTTTAAAATTAAGGTTATGAAGACAAAGTTTAGCAAGAAAAAAGGGAAGAGAAGAAGATTAAATTCATACCTGAGCCAAACAGTGCATATTGTTGTTGCTTAGATACTCAACTGAAAGAGAATCCATTTGTCTTCAATCTTTGTCCGTGGCTAGAGGCTTCAGGTAATTGGCGACCTATACCATCTTGGAGAGTAGGTGGCACTCATTCGAAACCGTGAGAATGGCACTGCATTTTCTACTAGGGTTTTGAATGGATGCCTGGTAAGTGTTCCCTAAAATCCCGTTATTGAATGACCGTGGGGAACATACATCTTCTGTTTGTTTGGTTGGGGCTAGTGGAGAGATAGAAGTTTGTGTAGAAGGTGTTGAGATTATGGTTGGTGTAGAAATTGATGGCGGATGAATGTCATGAGTAGAATGCTTCAGAGCGGAATCGATGACAGGAGCCCAAAAATGAGATTCATTATTTTCAACTATATCTATTTCCGTGAAGAGTCCTTGAAGTTCTCCCGATCGAGGTGCTTGAAGTTCTCCCGGCTGTTCCGGTTAAGCTGATGAAGATCCTTTTCTCCTTTGAAGGGGGACCACTTCATTATCATTTCCAGCTTCATCAAGGACCACTGTGGTCCATCCAGTTAGAGCTTCTTTTGTTGAAGTGTTCTTCTGATTCCTAGACGTTGCGGTATGCATTCTCTTCACTTCTTATCTTTTGGATGGGGACTCAGGGAGAAGGCACCTTCATTGGAACAAGGTCGACTTTATAAACCCTCTTCCGGTTAAGTAATCTTGAAATTGTCGTTGAGCCTCATCTAGGTCATCGAAGACGTCAACAACAGGGTAGAACGAAGACCCCTTCGGAAGCCCTATGTATTATGCAAAGGAGCCAGTAAATCGATTCTAAGTCATGTTGAATGTTGAAAGGGAAAATGGGAAGCTTTTGTCGTGGTTTTTTGCTTTCCAATTAAATCTGGGGGTCATTTCTTTCCACCTATAAGGGTCTGATGTGAAAATGTCCAGAATTTGCTTGACCAATTGAGTTAGGTTCTTAACCGATGGTGGTTCCAAATGAGTAGCTGGAATAAGGAAAATAAAAATTAACAAAGGAGGAAATTCTTTTTAAATGCGATATGGAAAAGATATCTGAAGCCTTACGAGTAAGATTCCAAGATTTAGGAAAGGAAGGGGTTGTTGTTGGGATAATGTCCCTAGTGGCAATGACAATCATTCCATCCAACCTCATTCATTATCATCGTCGATGCTGGTAACGATGGCATGGTGGCCGCATTTACTGATTTTAAGTTCACCGCCTCGAAAATTATTTGGGGAGTAGAGGTTGATCAAATGTGCGAGAGTGAGGGTTTCCCCGGTCTTGGAGAATAAATTTAGAAGGAAAGACACCATACGCCATATTGATGGACTCACCTTAGCCAAGCAGATTTGGTAGCGGTGGCAAAATTCTAAAAATATGGGATCAATTTATTTTTCTAGTTTTAAAGTAAAAGGGTATGTATAAACATACATGAATCCCGGTTTGCTAATGATGACCCTTTCCACCTCATTTGGGGCAATGATTTTGATGCTATTCCTGTCGAAATCTTCCTTTACGATGAGCATATTAACAGGGAAGATATCTGTGGACATGCCAATTTCTGTCATTTTTCAGGTTGATAGTTTCCTTTTGAACTTGAAGGTCCAAATGAGAGTTAAGTTGAAGAGGTATTATGGTTTTAACTGTAGGACGTTCGGATTCAATATCAACTTCCTTTATTTTGTTCTTTTTAGGGCCACCACCGATGAGAAGGCCAGAGTTTCCGGAACAGTGGTAGTGGAAGACATGGTAAGAAGTTTGCGTAATAAGATTTTACTAAGAAAAAAGGGGTTTTGCAGTAGGGTTCAAAGGAAATTCGAAGACGAAGCAGAGTTAGTAAACATGAAAGGTAAAAGTGATGAGTAATGGAGAAGTTTATAGACGAAAAAATTCATGGTCATGATTACCTTAAAAACTGGCAAAAATATTTACCGAATCATCGGATAACACGTTTTTGGGTCATTAAATTAAAGGAGATGTGCGTCTTTTCAAGTGTCAGAAACCATTCAAGAAAAAAGGTCTTATCTACTTCCCGGTAATACAAAGTTTTATCACCGGAAAGTAAGGGGACTATCTGTTTGGGGTAAAATTAGTTAGCGACATGTGGATGAATAGCGAGATGACACGTGGAACTGAAAAAGGTAAGATATGAGTCAGCAAATAGCTAACACCTACAAACATGTGACTGGTGCTGAATAAACTCTAAAGGCATTGGAACCGAGAACGAAGATTTGAAAGGAAGGCATCAGTTGGAAATAACAACATTCACTGAGCAGCCGTTACAAAGAATCTTTGTATTAATGTTCAATCGTTATGCATCCATCAAGAGGGGTTTTATTCTCAATAAAAAAGAGCTTGATTTTGGGATCATCTCTCCTTGAATAGATCTATAAATAGGAGAATTTGTATCCATAGTAAGACATGAAATATTATGTAAGCAAAAGCTAAAACCATCTCTTATTCTATCAATTTATTCTCTTTCTTTTTATCTTAAGATTGCTCTTATTACTGTTTTTGGAGAAGCTAAGTTCACAACCAGGCTTGTATTTTATTCAAGTTTATTTAATCAATTCATTTCTATTCTGTAATGACCCAGCCGGTCGTTTTGAGTATTGAAGCCTTGTTCCCCTATTTATTGTTTATTCTATGTTCTTTATCGTTATGTGACTTGCCGAGGTGGTTGGTGGTTCTGGGTATGTTTCAGAATAAATTGGGACACTTAGTCCCAAGGTTGGAAGCCTAAATTGAAAGAGTTGAACAGATGATGACTTATGTGTAAATGACTCAGGAATGGAGTTTTGATGGTTCTGATAGCTCTGTATGGTGATTTTAGACTTAGAAGTGTGTTCGTATATTGATTTGGAGGTTCATAGATGATTTCGGCTTGAATTGGCGAAAGTTTGAAAAGTTGCATTTTGGAGAGTTGAGAAGTTTGACCAAGAGTTGACTTTGTTGTTACTTTGCTTGGATTTTGGTTCCAAGAGTTGGAATAGGTCTATTGTATCATTTATGACTTCTGTGCAAAATTTGAGGTCAATCGGATGTTGTTTGATAGATTTCGCCATCGATTATAGAAGTTGGAAATCCATTAGTTTCATTAGGCTTGAATTGGGGTGTGATTCATGTTTTTGATGTTGTTTGATGTAAATTGAGGCTTCGACTAAGTTCGTATCATATTTTAGGACTTGTTTATATGTTTGGATGGGGTCCCAGGGGCCTCGGGCATGATTCAAATCAAGTTCGGCTTCATTTTGGACTTTGTGGGATTGCTGATGTTCAAGTATCAGGTTTCCTTATTCGCGATCGTGTATGAAGGTCCGCGATTGCGAAGGCTTGTTTGTGTGACTGGTGAAAATGTTCTATGCATTCGCGAGCATTGGTCTGCGATCAAGAAGCTTTGGTCTATGGTACTACGCGAACGCCTGAGTGGTACCGCGTTCGCAAACAAAG
>AWOL01S0014183.1:92333-127796 GCA_000715115.1 Nicotiana otophora
GGGGGGGGGGGGGAGGGGGGTTGGAAGCCCACACGATTGTTCTTCGCGATCGCGAGAGGGAATTCGCGATCGCATAGCTTCGAGTTTCTATGCATCGCATTCATGGCTGGAGTTCCACGTTCGCAAATTTCATTTTGAAGGGCAGCATTTTTCTGTTGTTCACGATCGCGAGGGACTTTCCGCGATCGCGAAAAGGAACCTTTAGGCAGCAAATATTTAATTTCAAAATCGAGGGCTTGGACCCATTTTTCATATTCTGATCTACAAACCTCGGTTTTGGGTGATTCTTGAAGGGATTTTCAAGGAATTGATTGGGATAAGTGATTCTAACTTGAATTTGGTTAATATACATGAATCTATCATTGTTTTTACCATTTAAATAGTGTTTTGGGTTGGAAAATTGGGGAAAATTGTAGAAACTGCATAAACTATAGTTTGAGGATTTGAAAGGCAATTTTAGGTCAGAATTGGAAAAATTTTGAATGGTTGGACTTGTTATTGAATGGGTGTTCGGAGTTTTTAAAGTTAGTGAGATTCCGAGATGTGGGCCCGGAGTTGACCTTTTAGGTTGACTTTTTGACTTTCGTTAAAGAATTTCGCTTTATCGTATCGAATCAATTCCTATAGCTTGCATTGATTGTATTAAGTTGTTTGTGGATAGATTCTAGTCGTTTGTAGGCTGATTCGCCAAGCAAGGGCTTATTGGAGTAGGGATTTGCATGGTTTGAGGTAAGTAACACTTCTAAACTTGGTACTGAGGGTATGAATCCCTAAACTACTTGTTATGTAGTTGGTGTTGAGGTGACGCACATGCTAGGTGATCGGCGTGTGGTCGTGTACCATGGTAATTGTGACTCGGTTGATTCCGTGGTACTGTGTAGTTATAAAACAGTGTTATTGTTCATGTAATATCCATGTGTCGGAGAATTGAGTTGTGATCCATGTTAGAAATGATTTTTAGGTTATATGATGGTACTGTTGGGACCCACCAAGGTCATTTATGCTATTGAGTTATTATCTTAAATTGCAATTATATACTTAGTCACATTCATTATTTGCATATCAAATCTCAGTCTCCGTTATCATTTATTCTTACAACATGTATCATTGTTTGGGCTGATTCGCACGAGATTTGTGAGACCGAGATACTGGAGAGATTAATGACTGAGTTGAGGTCGAGGTCCTGATTGTGTGATATTTATGGGATCGGGTTGCATGCCGCAGCAGGCTTTATTGATTTATGATGTGATCGGGCTACATGCCGCAGCATGCCTTGTTGGTTTATATTAGCGCTAGGGCATGATCCGTCCCTCCAGAGTCTGACATACCAGTAATGAGCGCAAATACCGTTGAGTGCTGAGTGCGAGTGCCGAGTAATTGAGAGTGCTGAGCGATTGAGCGTGTTGAGTGAGGTTGAATACTCTGTAAGATGAGTATATGCATTTATCACTGTGTTGCATTACAGGTCACATGCATATTTGACAGGTAGACATATAGATGTAATATTTCTAATGCTAACTATACTTGGCATATGTTATTAGTATTATGCCTAAACTATTGAACTTGAAAGCATGTCTACATTTGTACTGTGTACAACTGATTATGAGATTTCTCTGAGTTATTACTATCATTTTCCTTTCATATATGTATTGTTATTATCTGGATTTGGACTGTACGAATTTCAGCTCGTCGCTGCTTTCATCCTAAGGATAGTCCTGTTACTTAATGAGTACATTAGGTCGGTTGTACTCATACTACACGTTGCACTTTATGTGCATATCCAGTTGCATTTGTACCTAGTGGGTGCTAGACTCAGAGCCGTATATGCTATGAGACATTTGAGGTAGCTGCTTTGACGCCCGCAAACCTCGACTCTCCTTCTTTTTAGTTTTTATTTTGTACTGTTCTATATTTCACACAGTTGTATAAGAGAATTACACTGTGTTGACACTTAGTAGCTCATGTACTCGGTGATAGTTAGATTTTATGGATTTTGCATTTGAGTCACAGTTATTCATATCGGTTATTATGAGATCTTTCACTGTTAAACTTATTAACATTATGTTTTCAAGTTAAAATGTGCAGTTATTGTCGGCTGGCCTAGTACTGTGATAGGCGCCATTACGACATATTGAGATTTAGGTTGTGACAAGTTGGTATCAGAGCCTAGGACACATAGGTCTCACGAGTCATGAGTTGGTTTAGTTGAGTCTTGTGAATCGGTACGGAGATGTCTGTACTTATCTTCGAGAGGCAACCAAACCATTAGGAATACTTCACTTTCTTGTATTTTTGTTGTACAGATTTGTTGATTCCGAAAACTAAACTTATATTATTCTATTCTCTCACATATGGTGAGGACACTTGCTATCGAATCGCGCGGACGGCTATCAATACCACAAGTTAGGTCTACGAGAGGCCGGGGCCGCAGTAGAGGCCGAGGTACAGCTCGTACAACACCTAAGGAGCCACCAATTGCTACAGCACATGAGCAGATACCAGATGTGGTTTAGCCGATGGGACCAGCTTAGGCACCAGGTATGCCCATTGTGATTCCAGACCTTCAGGAGGCTTTGGTCCAGATTTTGACTGTATGCACTAGCCTTGATTAGGCGGTTTTGGTTCAGGCTGCACCAGCCACTTCTCAGGCCGGGGGAGGTTCTCAGACTCCCACCGCCCATACTCCAAAGCAGGTGGTTAAGGGACGTCAGAAACTAGGGGTACTACTAGTCCAACCGGTTGCACTTGCTCAGACCCAGGTGGGTCCACCTATGAGAGACGAGGAGAAAAAGATGCTAGAGTTGTTTGGCAGGCTCAGGCCTCCAGCATTCAGTAGGGTAGAGTCAGAGGATCTCAGGATTTCGTAGACAGGTGCTAATGGATTCTTTGCACGTCAGGTATTTTGGAAACTAGTGGAGTATCATTTACTACTTTTCAACTGTTGGGGGCAGCCTTCAGATGGTGGGAGGCCTATGAGTTGAGAAGGCCAGCTGGTGTTGCACCACTTACGTGGCATGAGTTCTCAGTTCTCTTCTTAGTGAAGTTTATTCCACAGACCCGTAAGGAGGCATTGCGTAAGAAGTTTGAGCAGCTATGCCAGGAAGGTATGTCCGTGACCTAGTATGAGATAATATTTTTAGAGTTGGCTCATTACGCGAGCTAGTTGGTTCCCACAGAGAAGGACATGATTAGGAGCTTCATTGATGGCCTGAACTATGGACTGCGCTTTGTCATAACTCTGGAGATTGTATCAGGTGCTAGGTTTGACGTGGTGGTTGATATTGCTAGGCAGCTAGAGCATGTCCGTAGTCAGGAGTGTTAGGAGAGGGAGGCCAAGTGGTTTCAGCGGTGTTTCTTCTGGACGACAGTCCCACCATGGTAGGGGTCATCCTTGTAGGCCTACTCAGATGGCTCGTCCATTTCACCGTGGTGCATGAGCTAGCCATGGTTCATATAGTTCCCATCCGGTTCAGTCATCTCTCAGTTCCCTCCCATCTCAGAGTTCATCTTGTGCTCCATTAGTTCAGGGTTCATCTGTACCAGGTTCTTCTAGTAGCTATTCTAGTTCTCGGGGTCTGATTCAGTCTCCACCACCATTGCCATATCAGAATTGTTTCGAGTGCGGGGAGTTTGGACATCTGTGAAGGCAGTGTCCCCGTCATTTTGTAGGTTCAGTTCAGTAGAGGTTCAGGTTATGACTTCCATACCAGTTACTTCACCACCCGCTCAGCCAGCTTGGGGTAGGGCTCTGGCAGCTAGAGGTCGCCCAAGAGGGGGAGGCCGATTAGGTGTCGATCATGCTCGATGATATGCTTTCCCTGCCAGACCAGAGGTCATTACTTTAGATGCAGTGATCACAGGTATTGTCTCAGTATGCCACAGGGATGCTTCCATATTATTTGACCATGGTTCCACTTATTCATATATATCATCATATTTTGCTCATTATTTGGATATGCCCCGTGAGTCTTTAGTTTTTCCTGATCATGTATCTATGCCGGTAGGTGATTCTATTGGTGTGGACCACGTGTATCGGTAGTGTGTGGTGACCATTTGGGGATTGGATACTAGAGTGAATTTCTTATTTCTTAGTATGGTTGATGTTAACGTGATTCTGGGCATGGATTGGTTATCCCCATGCCATGCTATTCTTGATTATCACACTAAGACTGTGACGTTGGCAATGCCAGGATTACCTAGGATCGAGTGGAGAGGTTTTCTAGACGATGTTCCTAGGAGGGTGATTTCATATCAAAAGGGCCAATGGATGGTTGGGAATAGGTGTTTTTCATATTTGGCTTTCATGAATGATGTTGGTGCTGATACTCCTACCATTGATTTTGTTTTGGTAGTGCAGGATTTTTCGGATGTATTTCCTGTAGACCTGTCGGGCATGACGCCCGACATGGATATTGATTTTGGTATTAACTTGGTACTGGGCACTCAACACATTTCTATTCCTCCCTATTGTATTGTATGGCACTAGCAGAGTTAAATGAATTAAAAGAGCAGCTTCAGGAGCTTCTTGGTAAGGGGTTCATTAGGCCCAGTGTGTCGCCTTAGGGTGCACCGGTACTGTTTGTTAAGCAGAAGGATGGTACTATGCAGATGTGCATCGACTATAGGCAGTTGAACAAAGTTATAATTAAGAACAAGTATCCCTTGTCGCGCATTAGTGACCTATTGACCAGCTTCCGGGAGCGAGAGTGCTTCCTAAGACTGATTTGAGGTCTAGGTATCACTAATTGAAGATTCGAGTCTCTAATATTCTGAATATCTCATTCAGAACCCACTGTGGTCTCTATGAGTTCCTTGTGATGTATTTTGGACTGAACAATGCCCCAGCAACATTCATACATCCGATGAACAATGTATTCTAGCCATTTCTTGATTCGTTTGTCATAGTATTTATTGATGATATTATGGTGTACTCACGTAGCCAGGAGGAGCATGCACAACATCTGAGGACTCTACTGTAGACGTTGAGGGAGGAGAAGCTTTATGCTAAGATATCAAAGTCTGAGTTTTGGCTCAGTGCTGTGGAATTCTTGGGGCACATGGTGTCTAGTGAGGGGATCAAGGTGGATCAAAAGAATATTGAGGTGGTTCAGAGTTGGCCCACACCATCTTCAGCTACTGAGATTCGGAGTTTTCTTGTCTTGGCCGAATATTATCGCTGCTTTGTGGAGGGTTTCTCGTCCATTGCAGTTTCTTTGACCAGGTTGACCCAGAAGGTTGCCCCATTCAGGTGGTTCGATGAGTGTGAAGAGAGATTTCAGAAGCTCAAGACTTCCTTGACCACAACTCCAGTTCTAGTTTTGCGTACAGCATCGAGTTCTTATACAGTGTATTATGATGCTTCTCGGACTGGTATTGGGTGTCTCTTGATGCAGGAGGGTAGAGTGATTGCTTATGCTTTACGTCAGTTGAAGCCTTAGGAGAAGAACTACCTCGTTCATGATTTAGAGTTGGCAGCCATCATTCAAGCATTGAAGATTTGAAAGCATTATCGCTATGACATGTCTTGTGGGGTATTTTCAGATCATCGGAGTCTTCAACACTTGTTCAAGTAAAAGGATCAAAATTTGAGGCAGCGAAGATGGTTGGAGTTGTTAAAAGACTATGATATTACCATTTTGTATCATCCCGGAAAGGCCAATACAGTGGTTAATGCCTTGAGTAGAAAAGCGGTGAGCATGGATAGCTTTGCATACATTGTTGTTGGTAAGAGACCACCTGCATCGGATGTTCAAGTCTTATCCAATAAGTTCTTGAGGTTAGATGTTTCAGAGCTTAGTCGGGTTCTAGCTCGTGTGGTTGCTCGGTCTTCTTTATATGATCGCATCATAGAGCGTCAGTATGACGACCCCATTTACTTATCCTTAAGGACACAGTTCAGCACAGTGATGTCAAGGAGGTTTCTATTTGAGATGGTGGGGTGTTGAGGATGCAGGGTCGGATTTGTGTGCCCATGTTGATAGGTTTCGTGAGTTGATTCTTAAAAAGGCCCACAGTTCGTGGCATTCCATTCATCCGGGTGCCACAAAGATGTATCCGGACTTAAGGTAGCACTATTGGAGGAGAAGAATGAAGAAGGTTATAGTGGAGTTTGTAGCTCGGCGCTTGGGCTCCCACGTACTTTGAAGGATTTTGATGCTATTTGGGTGATTGTTGACCGGTTGACTAAGTCCGCACATTTCATTCTAGTTGGGACTCCATATTCTTTCGAGCGGTTGGCTGAGATCTATAACCGCGATATTGTTCGACATCACGGTGTGTCGGTGTACATTATTTCAGATCAGGGCATGTCGCAACAAGATTTATTTATCCATAATGGGATTGGGATGCACGCCGCAACATTTCATATTGGCTTATATTAGCGCTTCGGCAGGATCCGTCCCTCCGGAGTCTTACATACTAGCACTGAGCATGGGTATCATTGAGTGCTGAGTGCGAATGCCGAGTTTGAGTGCCGCGTGAGTGATTGTGCTGAGCGATTCAGCGTGCTAAGTGAGGTTGAATACTCCGAGAGCATGCGTATATGTGTTTATCACTATGTTGCATTATAGGTAACATGTATATTTGACAGGTACACACAGAGATGTAATATTCCTCATGCTAGCTATACTTGGCATATTTTATCAGCATTGAGCCTAAACTGTTGAACATGAAAGCATGTCTAGATTTTTGTAATGTGTACAACTAATTATGAGATTTCTCTGGGTTATTACTGTCATTTTCCTGTCATATTTGTACTGTTAGTATCTGGATTTAGACTGCACCTATCTGAGCTCGTCACTTCTTTCAGCCGAAGGTTAGTCCTATTATTTATTGAGTACATTGGGTCGACTATACTCATACTACACTCTGCACTTCATGTGCAGATCCAGGTACATCTGGACCCGATTGTTGCTAGACTCGGAGCAGTATCTACTATGAGATATTTGAGGTAGCTGCTTTGACGCCTGCAAACTTTGACTCTCCTTCTTTTCAATTTTATTTTGTATTGTTCTATCTTTCAGACAGTTATATTAGAGATTTAGACTATGTTGACACTTAGTAGCGCATGTACTCAGTGACACCTGGATTTTAGGGATTTTGTATTTAAGTCGTAGTTATTCTTATCGGTTATAATGAGATCTTTCAATGTTAAAGTTATTACATTATGTTTTCAAGTTAAAATGCGTAGTTATTAGTGATGTTGGCTTGCCTAGTACTGTGATAGGCGCCATCACGATATGTTGAGATTTGGGTCATGACATGTACTTAGTTATTTTATATTCTTGGATCAAATTAATTCACGTTTCTATAAACCACTTTACAAATTCAGTTGTACCATTTTACGGGTAAACATAGGGATATGGGTCTCAAGCACAAAATAGAATTGAAGAAAGAAAATGATTACTAGGAAAGACATCAAACCAATCTAGAAAACACATGCACAAGCCAAGAAAAACAATATCTAGTAGCTCAAAGTAATAATGTAAAACAAGAAGATAAGTAATAGAATAAGAGAAGAAGAGATAATTTTCTTATTTCATCAAGTTTTCAAGTGTCTCATATCACATTTCATGCCTCTATTTATATTATTACATAGAACGTTGCAAAATGATTGTCTTAAACATGACATTCACAATTGATATAATGGAGGAAGATCATGGGGAGGGTTATGGAGGTGTGGGAGTTAAAATCATAATAGTGACGAGTAGTGGAAGGTTATTTACATCATGGGTGGAAGTAGCGGAACTAGTGGACATCCACATTTACTAATAGTTTTACAAAACTCCCCCTTGGATGTCTAAAAAGATAATATGCCTCGTTAAAACCTTATAGAGAAAAAACCATATGGGAAAAAATCTTACTGAAGGAAAAGGAGTACACATATCTGTAAAATGCTTTATTTGCTGCCTTGTTAAAAACCTTACCAGGAAAACCTAGGCTAAGGGAAAAAGAGTACAGCACATATCTTACTCCCCCTCATAAAAACTTCACTTTATTTCTCGAAGACTACGCATTCCAATCTTCTGTGTCAACTTCGCAAATGTTGAAGTTGGTAATGCCTTAGTGAACAGATCATCCAAATTTTCACATGAACGAATATGTTAAACATTAATTTCACCATTTTGTTGAAGATCATACGTGAAAATGAACTTTCCGAAATGTGCTTTGTTCTATCTCGTTTGATGTATCCCCATTTCATTTGAGCAATGCAAAAATCATTGTATTCATATAGTGTAGTTGGATTATCTTTTTTCATAAGAAAACCACACATTTCATGAATATACTGAGTCATTGATCTCAACCAAACACATTCCCGACTAGCTTCATGAATGGCTATTATCTCAACATGATTTGAAGATGTGGAGGCTATTGTTTGTTTCATTGAACGTCATGATATAGTTGTAACTCCATATGTAAACAAATAGTGTATTTGAGATCGAGCTTTATGTGGATCAGACAAATAACCTGCATCGGCATAG
Organism: Nicotiana otophora; assembly: GCA_000715115.1. Lineage (NCBI taxonomy): Eukaryota > Viridiplantae > Streptophyta > Magnoliopsida > Solanales > Solanaceae > Nicotiana > Nicotiana otophora. Next base: position 100,814 of record AWOL01S0014183.1, read on the forward strand.
CCAATCATTTCTGACTTGAATTCATTAGAATAATGTAATCACATATCTATAGTTCCCTGAAGATATCTATATACATGCTTAACACCATTCCAATGTCTTCTTGTTGGGGAGGAGCTAAATCTAGCAAATAAGCTTACTGCAAAAGCAATATCTGGTCAAATATTGTTGGCAAGATACATCAGTGCCCCAATTGCTTTACGATATAGAGTTGCATCACCAACGAGATCTTCATCATTTTCTTGAGGCTGAAATATATCTTTATTTATGTCAAGCGATCTCACAACCATTAGGTTACTCAATGGATATGCATTATCCATGTAAAATCGCTTTAAAACCTTTTCAGTGTATGTTGATTGATGGACAAAAATTCCATTTGTTGCATGCTCAATTTGTAGGCCAAGATAAAATTTTGTCTTACCAAAATCTTTCATTTCAAATTCTATCTTCAAACACTCTATAGGCTTTAGAAGATCTTTAGAAGTGCCAATGATTTCAAGTCATCAACATACACAGCTATGATGACAAATTCAGATCCAGACCTCTTAATAACGACACAAGGGCAAATAGGGTCATTTTTGTACCCTTCCTTTAGCAAATACTCGCTAAGAAGATTGTACCACATCCTCCCTGATTGCTTCAATCCGTATAAGGATTTCTGAAGCTTTATTGAATAAGTTTCCCTTGAACTTTTATGTGCTTCAAGAACTTTAAATCCTTCAGGGAATTTCATAAAAGATTCATTGTCCAATAAGCCATATAAGTCGGCTGTGACAAAATCCATCAACCGCATATCAAGCTTTTCATGGACTGCCAATTTATTAGATACTTGAAGGTAATTGCATCTACCACAGGAGAATATGTCTCCATATAATCAATACCAGGCCTTTGTGAAAACCCTTATGCCATACGTCGTGCTTAATATCTTACGACTTCACCATACTCATTTCGTTTTCGCACAAAAACTCATTTGTACCCCACTGGCTTGACATCTTCAGGTGCTCGGACTATTGGTCCGTGTCACGATCCGAAATTCCCACCTTCTTGACCATGATGGCGCCTAACATTTCACTTGCCAGGCAAACCAATGTTAAGATAATCTTAACCACTTTTAAGAAAATTAAATTAAACATAAGTCAATTACTGAAATAAAATGCGGAAGACCATAACTACATCATCAAAATACATCCCCGAATTTAGTGTCACAAGTGCACGAGCTATTAAAATCATACAAATAAAGGTCTAAATGAAATTCAAGCTGTTTGAAAGATATTACACAGCTAAGATAAGATAGAAGAGTACATCAGAACTACAAACGTTGTGCAGTTATACCTCAAGTCTCCTCTGAGTAGCTGAATCCGAGCACGTCTATAGTACGCCGATGGGACCAAATCCAAAATCTGCACAAGAAGTGCAGAGTGTAGTATGAATTCAACCGACCCCATGTACTCCGTAAGTGTTGAGCCTAACCTCGACGAACTAGTGACGAGGCTATGACAGGATACGTACGTAAACAACCTGTACAAGTATATACAAATACGAAGCAAAAATAAAACAATAAATAACACTTTATAAATTTGCGAGGGAACAAGTGAAGGGGGTGATATAATAATTTGACCAGGAGAATTATCATTTAGCAGCCAATCAATTACTCAACAATAAAATGAGCAACTGATAATATGAAAATGGAACGACACCACCCTTCGTACTTTTACTCTCATTCCTCCCATAAACCGATAAATAAATAATAATAATTGGCACAACATCACCCTTCGTGCTTTAACTCTCTTTTGGCACGGCATCACCCTTCGTACTTTTACACTCTATGAAAATGGCATGACATCACCCTTCGTACTTTTACACTCAAATATGACACGGCAACACTCTTCGTGCTTTTACACTCTTTCTCACCATGGCAATGATAGTATAAAAAATAAAATGTCAAGGCATCACCCTTCATGCTTTTACACTCTTTCTCACTATATCCAACAATAATTAAATCAATAAATATTTCTGAATAATGATTAAATAATCAATAATAAACTTAAACAGGATTACCATAAGTACTCGCCACCTCACATATATATTGTACCCGCACATTAAATCACGTTGCAAATCGACAAATAAATCCTATTCCCTCAAGTCAAGATTTACCATGATACTTACCTCGATTTGCAACCAACGCAAGTTTCCAATAAGCCTTTGCCTCGCAAATTCGTGTTCGAAAGCTTCAAATCTAATCACAAACATTTCAATATACTCAACACGAATCGTAGGGATTAATTTCATATGAATTCCGAAATAAAATCTGAAATTCATTTTAAAAATCGAAAGTGGGATCCACATCTCGAATCCCAAAAAAACTCATGAAATGCGAATACCCGTTCCGATACGAGTTCAACCATACAAAAATTATCAAATTCCGATGTCAAATGGACCTTCAAATCTTAGATTTAGTTTTTTGGAAGATTTTATAAAAATCTGATTTTTCTTCCATAAATTCATGGATTCATGATGTAAATGAGTATGGAATCATGCATTATAATCAATATAGAATAAATAACACTTACCCCAATGATTTCCTTGAAACTTCTCCTTAAAATCGCCTTACTCGAGCTCTTAAAATCTATAAATGGGTAAAAATGGTCAACCCCCGAATTTATTTGTTCTGTCAAGGGCTTTTTGCACCTGTGACTAACTTAGCCATGTCTGCGGTCGAGCAGTCGCTTATGCGACCTCGGCCTCAATCCATGTCTGGTCGCTTCTGCGACCTCGGCCTCAACTCATGCATGGTCGTGACCACGGCCCATCTGCTCGCTTCTAGGACCTCGGCCCATCTGATCTCTTCTGCGACCTCGACCTCGGCCGATGCTTGGTCATGACCTCGACCTCGGCCCATGCCTGATCGCGTCCTCGACCTCAGCCCATGCCTGATCGCGACCTCGACCTCGGCCCATGCCTGATCGCGACCTCGACCTCGGCCCATGCCTGGTCGTGACCTCGACCTTGGCCCATGCCTGGTCATGACCTCGATCTCGGCCCATACCTGGTCGTGACCTCGGATTGCGCACGCAAGTCAAGGATAGGGGTCTCAAGCACAAAACAGAATTGAAGAAAGAAAATGATAATGAGGAAATGCATCAAACCAATCTATAAAACAGATTCACAAGCCAAGATAAACAATATCTAGTAACTCAAAGTAACAATATAAAACAAGAAGATAAGTATTAGAATAAGAGAAGAAGAGATAAATTCATTATTTATTGAAAAGAAGATTAAAGCCTTTTTCATAGTCTAAAATACTATCCAAAAGGAAAAAGAAATGATTAAAAGACCTATGATTATTGATGATGGAATATGCTTTGCATCTGGACTCTATTTACAGTTTTCGAAAAGTAATGTGGTCATTAATTCTTTAGTTCATCACTCTTAATTACATATCGATTTTCGATAATATACATAAAGAAAAAGGTTTTTTTAATTCACCAAGAAAATAATGACTGTTTTGAGATATCCAATATCAATAAATGAGATAATTGAAGGATTGCGTACCGGTGTTCATAACACGCAGCGGAAGACAATAACAATCCTAGGCAGATCTTTTTGTGTTTAAAATTTATTTACATGTTAAAGATCGGATCTAAGATGTACCTGATGAAGAGAGCCTCGTTTCAGAAATTTCTTTGATAGTGCGAATACTCTATGCGTATCCACACCAAGACCGATCCTTGCTATCAACTCCCTGTTCAATGAAACACACGAACAAATTGAATGAAAAACTTGTGGTGAAATGCTTCTCAAAAATCTCAACTCAATGGTATAACAAAAAGAAATCTTTTTTCTTGTAATTGTATTTCGTCTCTTGGCTTTGTATTGTATTCTAACTTTCACAAAGTAGTTTTTCTTCTCAAGACATAATACGGTAAATTTTCTCTATCACCCTTTATATAGTATTACCTATAAATGCTTTTTCTTATTTGATTGAGGTAATGATTGTAAAGACCAAACCTGTCATTTTGACTTTTACCCGTTCGCCCATTTACTGCTCAATTATGCTTTACGGTTATTATATGACTTGCCGGGGTAATTTGTTCGGGCCCGGTGAGGTTTTGAAATAAATTGAGACAATTAGTCTCCAAGATGAAAACTTAAGTTGAAAAGGTTGACCGGATGTTGACTTATGTGTAAACGACCTCGAAATAGAATTTTGATGATTCCAATAGCTCTGTATGGTGATTTTGGATTTAGGAGCGTGTACGAAAAAATTATTTGAAGTCCGTAGTTAAATTAGGCTTGAAATGGCTAAAAATAGAAATTTAAGTCAGGAAATTTAACCGGGGAGTTAACTTTTTGATATAGGGGTCGGAATCCGATTTTGGGAAATGGAATAGGTCTGTTATGTCATTTATGATGTGCGCAAAATTTGAGGTCAATCGGACGTGATTTGATAGGTTTCGACATCGAATATAGAGGTTGAAAATTCTTAGTTTCGTTAAACTTGAATTGGGGTATGATTCGTGATTTAGCGTTGTTTGATGTGATTTGAGGTTTCGACTTAGTTCGTATGATGTTTTAAGACTTATTGGTGTATTTGGTTGAAGTCCCGGGGGGCATCAAGTGAGTTTCGGATAGTTAACGGATCAAATTTGGACTTAGAACAATTGAAACGTACTGCTTCTTACTGATGCAATCGCACCTGCAGAAATTGGCTCGCACGTGCGAGCTCGCAGAAGCAAACTTGGCATCGCAGATGCGTGAGGTCCGAAAAAGCGGCACACCCATTGCAGAAGCGAAAAATGGTGAGGAAGCCGGGCAGCGCATGTGCAGAATGTTATCTGAAGATGCGGAGTCGCATCTGCGCTTGGATCACCGTAGAAGCGAAGGCAGTCTCATGGTCAACTGCAGAAGCGGAGTTTTGGACCGCAGATGCGGCTAAGTGAGTCACAGGTGCGAAAAGCCCTGGATAGAATATATTCGAAGGGTCCGAGATTTTCTCTCATTTTGGACATTTTGAACACGGTTTTGGGCGATGGTTTAGAGAGAATTCACAGGAAATCTTAAGTTAAGTCACTTGTGATCATTGTTAGTCAATAATATAGGATTATCATTGAATATTTAGGCTAGATTACATATGTTTGAGGTGAAATTAGAGGATTTGGGCCTAGGGATTTCAAAATAAGAATTTGAGATTTGGAAGTCGAGTTAATGTCGGAATTTGGTAAATTTGGTATGGTTGGACTCGTGGTTCAATGGGCGTTCATATTTTGTAAATTTTGTCGGGTTCCGCGACGTGGGACCCATGTGCGATGTTTTAGATAAATTTTAGATTTTATTGGAAAATTAGTATTTTCATATGGAATTTATTCCAATAAATTAAATTGACTGAATCGAATTAATTATGACTAGATTCGAGGCTTTCAGAGACGAATTCGCGAGGCAAAGGTATAGCAGAGTAAGAAATTACACCGTTTGAGGTATGTAACACTTCTAAAATTGGTTGTAAGGGTATGGATTCCTGAATTATGTGTTGTATTGATTGTTCACAGATGACGCACATGCTAGATGACGGGCGTGTGGGCGTGCATCATAGAAATTGTAACTTAATTTATTCTGTGGAGCTGCATAATTAAATAAATGTCATTATCCGCATATCCTCCACGTGTTAGAGAAGTTGAGCTGAGACTCGTATTAAAGATCATGTTTAGGCTACACACCGATATATTTTGGGACCCATATGGGTCGTATAGCTGTTGAACTATTTATCTGAAATATAATTTTGTACTCAGTCACATCTTTCACTTGCATCATATCTCAGTCTATGTTGTCATTTATTGATACATCATATCATCATGTTGGGTTGATTTTCATGTCATTGAGAGCCCGATTGACTTGAGATTCTAAGTGATATTTATGTTATTTATTTATGCCTGGATCTGGCTATTATAGCGCTTGGACTGAAGGAGACCCTCCGGAGTCTGCATCCCCCACAATGAGTGCAGTTGATATATATATCTAGTATGGATCTTATCTTCTCAGTGCATGGATCTTCCCTGGGCATGGATTTTGCCATATATATATATATTGAGGGATGGATCTTACCTGGACATAGATCTTGTCAGAATCATTGATATTCAGGATGGATCTTCCCCTTGGCTGGATTGCCCTTATACAGTATTGAGTGACTGACTGTCAATTGTTGTATATATAAATATATGAGATGGATCTTCCCTGGGCTAGATTGGCCATATACAGTACTGAGTGACTAAGTATTTTTAGATTGTAATTACGCGAAGTTTTCACTAAGATGCATCACATATAGTATGTACATTGGCATGTAGATACAGATATTTCATATTCCTCATATTGTTTAGAATTAATCTGTTTTACCAGTATTGAGTTTAACTGTTAAACTTGATAGCATGCCTACTTTTCTGTACTGTTATTTCTATACAGGACTGTACCTGTTGAGCTCGTCACTACTTTTAACCCAAAGGTTAGTCTTGTTACTTATTGAGTTGGTTGTACTAATACTACACTCTACACCTCGTGTGCAGATCCAGGTGCTTCCGAATATGGCGGCTGCTAAATTTCAGAATTTATTCTGTTGGAGACTATTGAGGTAGTTGTTGTGCGTTCACAGACCTTGACTCTCTTTCCTTTAAGATTTTTGTATTGTTCCATATTTTCAAACAATGTTTTTATCAGTCGGACTTCATTATTATTTAGATGCTAATGTACTCAGTGACACCAGATTTTGGGAGAGTATTTTATCTATATTTGTGAGATTTTCAATTGAATTCAAATATTATGTTTTAAAACATAAGCAAAGTTTGTAGTTTATTGAGGTTGTCGGCTTGCCTAGTAGTAAAATAGGTTACGTAGATCTCACGACTAGGTTACGTAGATCTCACGACTCATGAGCAGGCTTAGTAGAGTCTTGTGGATCGGTATGGAGACGTTTGTACTAATGTTCAAGAGGTTGCCGAACCCTTAGGAAAACTTTTACTTTCTTGTATTCTATCATGCGAATTTGTTGATTCAGGAAACTAAACTTCTGTTATTCTATTCTCTCATAGATGGTGAGGACATGTACTATAGGATTGGACGGTCAGCCACTAGTTAGGGCCGTGAGAGGCCAGAGCCGAGGTATAGCTTGTACAGCAGTTGGAGCAGCACCTGTAGCATCACGAGTTGCTCTAGCACAGGAGCAGATTCCAGATATAGTTGACCCGATAGGACCATCTCAGGCACCGGCTGTGCCTATTGTGATTCTAGGCCTTCAGGAGGCTTTGGATGAGATATTGATAGTTTGCACTGGCCATGCCCAAGTAGTTTTGGCTCAGGCTGCACCTGTCACTTATTATGTCGAGGGAGGTACTCATATCCTTATTGCCCGTACTCCAGAGCAGGTACTGTAGGGACTTCAGATACCGGGGGCACCACAGTCCAGCCGGTTGAAGCTACTTTGACCCCGGTAGTCCCCATTATGGTAGATAATGAGTAGAGGAGACTTCAGAGATTTGGGAGGCTTCGACCTCCATCATTTAGCGGTGCTGAGTCAAAATATGCTCAGGATTTTCTGGATAAGTGCTAGCGGATGCATCAGACAGCGGGCATTCTGGAGACTAGTGGGGTCTCGTTCACTACTTTTCAGTTTACTGCAGCAGCCTTCAGATGGTGGGATACTTATGAGAGGAGCAGACCAGTTGGTACAGCACCACTTTCATGGCATGAGTTCTCCATATTATATCTGGAGAAGTTTGTGCCACAGATCCGCAGAGATAAACTGCGCATGCAGTTCAAGTATTTACGTCAGGAGGACATATTTGTGACTCATATGAGATGCGATGTTTAGAATTGGCCCGTCATGCAGTTTGGCTGGTTCCGACTGAGAGAGAGAGGATCAGGAGGTTCATTAATGGCCTCAACTAGCAGTTCCATTTTGTTATGACTCTCGGAATGTAGCAGGTGCTACAATCGATGAGGTGATTGACAGTGCTCGACGGCTAGAGATGGTCCGTGCTCAGGAGCATGAGGAGAGGGAGGCCAAGAGGTCTTGTGGTCTGGGTAATTCTAGTGGCGTTCCTTCTAGGGGACAACCCTATCACACTAGGCGCCATCCTTATAGGCCAGCTCATATGGCTCGTTCATCTCATCATGGCGCATCAGTTAGCTATGGTTCATATAGTGCTCGACAGAGTCAGTCTTCTCTTAGTGCACTTCTATCTTAGAGTTTATCTCGTGCACCATCACTTCAGGTTCATCTGTACCAGGTTCTTCTGGTAGTTATTTCTGTTGTCGAGGTCCGCCTCAGAAATTACTGAAATTTTCAGAGAGGGGTTTCTTTGAGTATGGAGACTTGGGCCACATAAACATATATTTCCCTCAACTTACGAGAGGTTCAGCTCAGCAGAGGAGTCAGGCCACGACTTCTGCACCAGTTGCTCCACCACCCGCCCAGCCAACTCAGGGTGGGGCTCAGATAGCTAGGGGTCTCCCAAATAGGGGAGGCTGATCAGGTGGTGGTTAGGACCAATTTTATGCTCTTCCTACCAGGCCAGATGGTGTTACTTCAGATGCAGTGATCACATGTATTGTCTTAGTGTACCACAGGGAAGCTTCTATATTAATTTGACCCTGGTTCCATATATTCGTATGTTTCATCACATTTTGTTCATTATCTAGATATGCCTCATCAATCCATAGTTTTATTTGTTCGTGTATCTACACCGGTGGGCGATACTATTTTGGTAGACTGTGTATATCGGTCGTGTGTGGTAACTAATAGGGGACTAGAGACTAGAGTTGATATTTTATCGCTTAGTATGGTTGATATTTATGTAATCTTGGGTATGGATTGGTTGTCTCCATGTCTTGCTATTCTAGATTGTCAGGTAAAAACAGTGACGTTGGAGATACCGGGGTTGCCGAAGGTTGAGTGGAGAGGTTTTCTAGATTAAGTTCCCAGCAGAGTAATTTCTTACTTGAAGTCTGAACGTATGCTTGGGAAGGGGTATTTGTCATATTTGTCCTACTATTGATTTTGTACCGGTAGTGCGAGATATTTCGGATGTATTTTATGTAGACCAATCGGGTATGCCACCCGACAGGGATATTGATATCGGTATTGACTTAATGCCGAGCACTCAGCCCATTTCTATTCCTCTGTATCATATGGCACCAGATGAGTTGAAAGAATTGAAAGAGTAACTTTAGGAACTCATGGATAAAAGTTTTATCAGGCCTAGTGTGTCACCTTGGGATGCACCAGTTCTATTTGTGAAAAAGAAAGATGGTACTGTGCAGATGTGTATCGACAACAGGCTGTTGAATAAAGCTACAATCAAGAGTAAGTATCCTTTGTCGCGTATTCATGATTTATATCACCAGCTTCAGAGAGTGAGGGTATTCACCAAATTTGATTTGAGATCCGGGTATCACTAGTTAAAAATTCGGGATTTGGGTATTCTAAAGGCGACATTCAGGACTCGTTATGGTCACTATGAATTTATCGTGATGTTTTTTAGGTTGACCAACACCCCAGCAACATTCATGCACTTGATAAATAGTGTATTCCAGCCATATCTTGATTCATTTGTCGTATTATTTGTTGATCATATTATGCAGTATCACGTAGCCATACAGAGCATGCACACCACTTAGGTATTGTATTATATAGGCTGAGAGAGGAGAGACTTTATGCCAAATTCTCTAAGTGTGAGTTCTAGCTTAGTTCGATGGAATTCTTAGGACACATAGTGTCCATTGAGGGAACTAAGGTGGATCCAAAGAAGATATAAGGAGTTCAGAGTTGGCCCAGACCATCTTCAGCAACTGAGATTCAGAGTTTTCTCAGCTTGGCAGGTTATTATCTTTTTTTGTGGAGGGTTTTCTGTCCATTGCATCATCTTTGACTAAGTTGACCTAGAAAGATGCTCCATTCAGGTGGTTGGATGAATGTAAATAGATCTTTCAGAAGCTCAAGACTGCCTTGACCACAGCTCCAGTTCTAGTTTTGCATTTAGCTTTAGTCTCTTATATAGTGTATTGTGATGCTTATTGGATTGGTATTGCATGTGTCTTAATGCAGGAGGGTAGAGTAATTGCTTATGCGTCACGCCAGTTGAAGCCACATGAAAATAACTATCTTGTTCATGATTTGGAGTTGGAAGCTATTGTTCATGCATTAAATATTTTGAGGCATTATCTCTACGGTGTGTCTTGTGAGGTGCTTACAGATCATCGGAGTCTGCAACACTTGTTCAAATAGAAAGATCTAAATTTGAGGCAGCGGAGATGGTTGATGTTTGCTAAGGGACTATGATATCACTACTCGCTATCATCCCGGGAAGGCCAATGTGGTGGCCGATGCCTTGAGTAGGAAGACGATGAGTATGGGTAGCGTTGCATTTATACCTGTTGGTGAAAGGCCACTTGCAGTTAATGTTATAGCTTGTGTGATTTCTCGGTCTTCTTTATATGACCCCATCAGAGAGCGCTAATATGATGATCCCCATTTGCTTGTCCTAAAGGACACAGTTCAGCACGGTGATACCAAAGATGTTACTATGGAAAATGATGGGGTATTGAGAATGTAGGATCGTATTTGTGTGCCAAGTGTAGATGGGTTGTGTGAATTTATTCTTGAAGAAGCCCACAATTAGCGGTATTCCATTCATCTGGGTGCCGCTAAGATATACCAGGACTTGAGGCGGCACTATTGGTGGAGGAAAGTGAAGAAAGATATAGTTGGGTTTGTAGCTTGGTGTTTAAATTGTCAACAGGTGAAATACGAGCATCAAAGACCGGGCAGATAGCTTCAGAGACTTGAAATTCCGTAGTGGAAGTGGGATCGTATTACCATGGACTTCGTAGTTTGACTACTATGTATTTTGAGGAAGTTTGAAGTTGTTTGGGTGATTGTAGATACATTAACTAAGTCCACGTATTTTATTCCAGTTGGTACTACTTATTCTTCGGAGCGGTTGGCTGAAATGTATATCTGCGAGATTGTTCGCCTTATTCTAGGGCACGCAGTTTACATCATAGTTTTCGAGAGTAATGCAGCGATAATTAGGTACATATGTTTAGTTGAGTACCACATTTCACCCTCAAATGGACGGACAATCTGAGCACACTATTCAGATATTGAAAGATATGATACGCGTATGTGTTATAGATTTTGGAGGTTCTTGTGATCAGTTTCTTCCACTTGCAGATTTAGCTTACAATAACAGCTACCAATCGAGCATTCAGATGGCTCCATATGGGGCTTTATATGGGAGACGGTGTCCGTCTCCGGTAGGTTGGTTTGAGCCGGGTGAGGCTAGGCTATTGGATACTGATTTGGTGCAGGATGCTTTGGAGAAGGTTAAATTAATTCAGGATCGACTTCGCACGGCGCAATCTAGACAGAAGAGTTATGTTAACAGGAAGGTACGCAATGCTACTTACATGATGGGATAGAAGGTATTACTCCAAGTTTCACCTATGAAAGGTGTTATGGGATTTAGAAAGAAGGGCAAGTTGAGTCCTAGGTACATTTGGCCTTTTGAAATAATTAAGAAGATTGGAGATGTGGCTTATGAACTTGCATTGCCACCTAATCTATTGGGTGTTCATCCAGTGTTTCATGTATCTATGCTCCGGAAGTATGTCGGAGATTTGTCTAACATTTTGGATTTCAGCACAGTATAGTTGAATGGTAATTTGACTTATGATATGGAACCATTGGCCATTGTAGACTGGCAGGCTCGAAAGTTGAGGTCAAAGAACATAGCTTCAGTGAAAGTGCAGTGGATAGGTTAGCCAGACAGAAAAGCTACTTGGGATACTGAGCGTGATATGCGGATCAAGTATCCATACCTATTTGAGACTCCAGGTATAATATTAAACTCGTTCGATGATGAAATTTTTTAAGAGGGGGAGAATATAACGACCCGACAGGTCGTTTTAAGTATTACGAGCCCGTTCCCCCATTTACTGCTCAGTTTATGCTTTATGTTTTTATATAACTTGTCGAGATAATTGATTCGGTCCCGGTGAGGTTTTGAAATACATTGAGACACTTAGTATCCAAGATGAAAACTTAAGTTGAAAAGGTTTACCGGATGTTGACTTATGTGTAAATGACCATGGAATAATATTTTGATGATTCTAATAGCTCTGTATGGTGATTTTGGACTTACGAGCATGTTCGAAAAATTATTTGGAAGTCCGTTGTTAAATTAGACTTGAAATGGCTAAAAATAGAAATTTAAGTTTGGAAGTTTGACCGGGGAGTTGACTTTTTTATATCGTGGTCGGAATCCGATTCTTGAAACTAAAATAGGTATGTTATGTCATTTATGACTTGTGTACAAACCGTGAGGTCAATCGGACCTGATTTGATAGGTTTCGACATCGAATGTAGAAGTTGCAAATTCTTAGTTTCATTAATTTTGAATTGGGGTATGATTCATGGTTTTAGCATTATTTGATGTGATTTGAGGTTTCGACTAAGTTCGTATGATATTTTAGGATTTGTTGGTGTATTTGGCTGAGGTCCCGGGGGCCACGGGTGAGTTTTGGATGGTTAACGAATCAAATTTGGACTTACAACAACTGAAACTTATTGTTGCCTACTGATGCAATCGCACCTGCGGAAATTGGCTCGCAGGTGCGAGCTTGCATAAGCAAATTGGCATCGCAGATGCGTGAGGTCTGCAGAAGTATGCTATGCCTCGCTGAAGCATCACACGCATCACAGATTTTGGGAGAGTATTTAATCTGTTTTGTGAGATTTTCTATTGAATTATTTAGATGCTCATGTACTCAGTGACACCAGATTTTGGGAGAGTATTTAATTTGTTTTGTGAGATTTTCTATTGAATTCAAATATTATGTTTTCAAAATTAAGGAAAGTTTGTGGTTTATTGAGGTTGTCAGCTTGCCTAGTAGTAAGATAGGCGCCATCACGACAAGTGAGATTTTGGATCGTGACAATGATTTACTTAGGATAAAAGTTTACTTAAAAATAAAGTTTATGGAAAATTTGATAAATCACGTTAACGTGGCTGCCCAAGATACTTTATGGACTTTCCATAAGTCCAATTCCAAATTAAACACTATAAAGGTTTTCTAATGGAAAACGTGTATCCCATTCATAATGGGAATTACGTGTATGCCGTAGTCCTTTGTGGACTTTATACGTGAATCCAAATTTCAATTGGATTTCACATAATAAGTTTCCAACAACCTGTTTTTGCGTAATTAATATTTTTATATCAAATAACGTTCACAAAAATATGGTCAAATCATCAAATATGAGATTGAATTTAGGGCATATTTACTATATACCTAACAATAATTATCTTCATATTTTTGTCACGACCCAAAAACCAACCGCCGTGAAGGCGCCTATCATGGTACTAGGCAAGCCACTACTCAACTAACTTAACACAGTAAAAGATTTGAAATTATAGGCGAAAGTAATAATATTTATGTAAAACTTTTTTGGAACAGAAATAAACTCGCAACACAATACAATCTATCCCAAAATCGGGGTGTCATCGAGTACATGAGCATCTATACCAGGAGCAGTCTACTACAACGTCTAAGGAATGAGAACTGAAATGCAATAAAGATAATAAAGGAGATCCAAGTCTTGTAAACGCCATGCAGCTACCTCGATAGTCTCCGGAACCCGCTGCTTAAATTTCAACACCCGCTATGACCGGGAACACCTGAATCTGCACAAACAGTGCAGGGTGTAGCGTGAGTATAACCAACTCAGTAAGTAACAATAATAAATAAGGAACTGAAAGATAGTGACGAGCTACGCAGTTATAGTACAATTTCAGTAATCTCCTCAAGAAGGTAGACCTGCTTTCAAATTCAACAATTTAAGTCAAATCAATTTATAATGCCAAGTTCAAGTAAAACTCATGATATAATATTCCTGAGAAGTTTCAAAACAATGACATATAACAACTATCTACAACCACAATGGAAGCAATATCACCTCCCAGGGCAATCGTCACTTAGTTTTTCTCAATAGCTCATCACTCGGCTCTCAACCCTCAAAACTCACACTGAATAGGTACATACGCTCACTGGGGGTGTACAGACTCCGGAGGGGCTCCTTCATCCCAAGCGCTATATCGCTGCGACGTGCAGTCTGATCCCACAATATAAAAATAGTCATGAGGCTCGTTGCGGCGTGCAACCCGATCCATAAACATACAGCCCTCAGGCCCGTCGCGGCGTGCAACCCGATCCCTATATACATACATATAGCTCACAGCAAGGCACTCAAGCCCTAAGTCAGTCAACAACCTCTCCAGTCTCTCCAGCTCTCAGAAATCATAAATATCAGCGCAACGAAGATAATAAAATATATCAACAAGAAATAAGAAGAGACTGAGATATAATACTCAAGTAAACTGTGATCGAATACAAAATAGCAATTAGCAAATAATGCAATAAGTACACGACCTCCGCGGGTCTCAACAATGTAATTACATAGCCTGAGCATGATTTCTAACACGATTTGCAAAAATATTTCTATAACATAGGGAGAGCATATAGTTAACAACAAGTTATTCAAGCTTACAAATCCACGGAATAGATCAAGTCATAATTCCTACGATGTATGCCCACACGCCTGTCACCTAGCATGTGTGTCACCTCTAAACCAATTCAAATCACGCAAAAATTTGGGGTATCATAACCTTAGGACCAGATTTAAAACTGTTACTTACCTCAACCCGAGAAAAACTCTACTCCAAAATGCCCCAGCCTCGACCTTCAAGCATCTCGAATCTAGACACAAGCAATACAATACAATCAATGCGGGCTAAAGGAATTAATTCCATATGAACAATACGAATTATAAGCCAAAATCCGAAATTGGCTCAAACCCGGCCTCTGGGGCCCACGTCTCGAAATCCGACAAAGTCACAAAACCCGAAAGCCCATTCACTCATGAGTTTAGTCATACCAAGTTCATCACAATCCAACACCAAATGGCCATTCAATTCCCCAAAACTAACTCTTCAATCCCTACCCTTAAACCCCCAAATTACACCTCAAAAACACACCAACTAGGTGGAAAATCAGTGGAGAAACATAATTATTGAAGAATGATCAATACAAGAAACTTACCTCAAGATTCCCCTTGAAACGCCCCTCAAAACCTCCTAAATCTGAGCTCAAAATGTTAGAAAATGAAGAAAATCGCGAGCCCTTATGTTTATATGTTCGACCTAGTCAAACCGCACCTGCGGTCCCAAAATTCGCTTTTGCGGTCCCGCTTCTGCGTTGACAACTCTGCATCTGCGGAAACCACTTAGCCAAGCTGCCTTCGCTTCTGCGAGCCCAGGACCGCATCTGCGCCTACCCGCACCTGCGCCCTTCTTCCCGCTTCTGCGCCCAAAAGTCTGCATTTACGGCCCCTGCCCAAATCCTTTTTGGCCGCTTCTGCGACTCCCTCCCCGCTTATGCGGCCTCGCACTTGTGGTTCCTATTCCGCAGGTGCGATTACACCAGCAACAACAAAACTTCAGCTACTTCTTCAACTTACTTCCAAGTCCGTTAACCACCTAAATTCAACCCGAGGCCCTCGGGACCTCAATCAAACATACAAACAAGTCTTATAACCCAATACGAACTTCGGCAGACCCTCAAATGACCTCAAACAACATCAAAAACACGAATTCCACATGGATTCAAGCCAAATGACTTTGAAATAAGTGGAACCAGTGTCAAATAACCGCAGCTGAAATGTGAGACCATCAATGAACCTCGTGACCCTTTCCCTATACGTGGGAACCATCCAGACTGCATGACGTGCCAACTCAGAAAATCACATCTCATATTGCATCACATACATATCACCCTGACGAAGCTGCTCGAACTGCCTGTGCAGCTCCTCTCTGCGAGACCAAAGCACGAACTTCTCCAGGAAGAGAATAGTGAACTCCTTCCTTGTAAGGGGTATTGCACCGACTGGCCTACACCTCTCATAAGCCTCCCATCAACTGAAGGCAACCCTAGAGAACTGAAAAGTGGTGAACGAGACCCCACTGGTCTCCAGAATACTTGCTGTCCGAAGCATCCCGCTGACACTTATCCAGAAAATCCCAAGTATCCTCTAACTCAGCAATGCTAAATGATGGAGGTCAGAGCCTCCCAAATCTCTCAAGTCTTCATTGCTCATCATCTTCCATAACAGGGATTATCGGGGTCTGACCAGCTACAACTAGCTAGGATGGTAGTGCTCCCGGTATTTGAAGTCCCTATACTACCTGATCTGGAGTACGGGCAACATGGGTATAAGTACGTCTCCCGGCCTGAGAAGTGGCAGGTGCAGCCTGAGCCGAAACCACCCGAGCAAGACCAGTGCAAACTGTCAATATCTCTGCTAAGGCCCCCTGAAGGCATGGAATCACGATGGGCACAGGTGGTGCCTAAGCGGGCCCCACAGGCTCATCCACAACTGGAACCTGCTCCTAAACTAGGGCAACTGGTGTATCTGCAGGTGCTTCCCTATCTGTTTTGCGAGCTGCACCTCAGCCCCTATCGCGGCCTCTACCGCGACCTCCGCCTCTCATGGCCCTGACAGGTGGTACTGATGGTTGTCCATCTTGCCCAGTAGTATGTGTCCTCACCATCTGTTAAAGAATAGAACAACAGAAGTTTAGTTAGCGGAATCAACAGATTCGCACGACAAGAATTCATGAATGTGAAGATTCTTAAGGGTTCGACAACCTATCGAAGATAAGTACAGACATCTCAGTACCGATCTGCAAGACTCTACTAAACCTACTCATGACTCGTGAGACCTATGTAACCTAGGCTCTGATACCAACTTGTCACGACCCAAAAACTAATCGTCGTGATGGGGCCTATTATGGTACTAGGCAAACCACTACTCAACTAACTTAACATAATAAAATCTTTGAAATTATAGATGGAAGTAATAATAATTAAGAAAAACCTTTTTGGAACAGTAATAAACTCGCAACACAATACAATTTATCCCAAAATCGGGGTGTCATCGAGTATATGAGCATGCATACTAGGAGCAGTCTCCGGAACCCGCTGTTCAAATATCAACAACCGCTATGACCGGGAACACCTGGATCTGCACACGAAGTGTAGGGTGTAGCGTGAGTACAACCAACTTAGTAAGTAACAATAATAAATAAGGAAATGAAAGATAATGACGAGCTACACAGTTATAGTTCATTTTTACTAATCTCAACAAGAAAGTAGACCTGCTTTCAAATTCAGCAATTTAAGTCAAATCAATTTATAAATGCCAAGTTCAAGTAAACTCCTGATATAATATCCCTCAGAAGTTTCAAAACAATGACATATAACAACTATGTGCAACAACAATGGAAGCAAATACCGCCTCTTAGGGCAACCGTCCCTTAGTCTTTCTCAATAACTCATCACTCGGCTCTCAGCCCTCAACACTCATACTCAATAGGTACATGCGATCATTGGGGTGTATAGACTCCGGAGGGGATCCTTCAGCCCAAGCGCTATATCGCTGCGATGTACATTCCGATCCCATAATATATAAACAGCCATAAGACTTGTTGCGGCGTGCAACCCGATCCATAAAGATACATCCCTCAGGCCCATTGCGGCGTGCAACCCATTCCATGTATATACATATAGCTCATAGCTCGGCACTCAAGTCCTAACACAGTCACCAACCTCAGAAAGCATAAAAATCAGCCCAAACAGAGATAATATAATGCATCAACAAGAAACAAGAAGAGACTTAGATATGATACGTAAGTAAACCGTGACTGAGTACAAAATAACAATTACCGAATAATTCAACAAGTACACGACCTCTGCGGGTCCCAATAGTATAATCACACAACCTAAGCTTGATTTCTAACATGATTTGCAGTCAAATTTCTATAACACAGAGAGAGCATATAACTAACAACAAGTTATTCAACTTTACAGTTCCACGGAATGGACCAAGTCACAATTCCTACGGTGCACGCCCACACGCTCGTCACCTAGCATGTGCGTCACCTTCAAACCAATTCACATAACGCGAAATTTGCAGTTTTATACCTCAGGACCATATTTAAAACTATTACTTACCTCAAACCGTGAAATCTGACGAAACTCAATAAATCCGACAACCCATTCAATTACGAGTCCAACTATGTTAGATTCACTCAAATTCGATTTCGAATCAACATTCAAATTCCAAAAATTTATTTTATGACATTTCTACACTTTTCCCCAAATTTCCATCTCAAACTACTAATTGAATGATGAAACCAATGATATATTCATATATATTAACCAAATCTGAGTTAGAATCACTTACCCCGATGAATATCTTGAAAATCCCCACAACATCGCCACAAACCAAGGTCCCAAAGTCCCAAAATGAATAATGAGATGAAACCCGCGTTCATATGTTACTAAATCCGATCCCCATTCTGCTGACTGCACAGTTTCTTGTGCGGTCACACATCCCAGGTGTTGCGGTCGCACTCCAAATTGTGCGGCCGCACTTCAGCAGCTCTGCACTAACAGGCTTCAGTAATTTGACCATAACTTCAAAATAATTAATGGTATACCTTTCTGGAAACTAGATTCAAAGGGCTACGGTTGTCGGTTTTGAATCATTTTCAAATTCCTTGTAGATTAAAGATATAAGCTTACGAAGTCGGACCAGCAAACGTGCGAAATCACCTTTCTGCGGCCGCACATCTTTAAGTATGGTCCACACAATTCCTACTACCCCAACACTTTGGGAGTTTTCGGCCGCACTTCTTCACTCTAAAATGTTCCCTCCGCACTTCAACTGTTCCATAACATCTTCAGAGTGCCGAAATGCCCGGACCCGCTTAAAACTCACCCCGGAACTCATTCGAGCCACTTGGAATCCCGTTCAAATATACGAACAAGTCCTGTAACATAATACGGACATACTCGGGGTTTCAAATCACGTCAAGCAATATCAAAATTACAATTCAGACCTCGATTCAGACTTATGAGTTTCAAACTTTTCAATTTACAAAACTCATGTCGAAACATACTAGATGATTCCGGAATGACTTCAAATTTGGAAGACAAGTCATAAATGACATAACAGAGCTATTCAAATTTCCAAAATCAGATTCCGATCTCGATATCAAAAAGTCAACTTCCCGATCAAACTTCCAAACTTAAATTTCTATTTTAGCCATTTCAAGCCTAATTTAACTACGGACCTCCAAATAATTTTCCTGGCATGATCCGAAGTACAAAATCACTATACGGAGCTATTGGAATCATCAAAATTCTATTCCGGGGTCGTTTACACATAAGTCGCCATCCGGTGAATATTTCAACTTAAGCCTTAATTCTTGGAACTAAGTATTCCATTTCACACAAAATTATAACTGAACACAGAAATAGCAGTAAATAGGGGAATGGGGTAGTGATACTCAAAATGACAGGCCAGGTCATACCTTAATTAGTTCCCTCTAATGCGATGGGAAAGGTCATTAAAAATAATTATATAAAACTAAAAAACTTTCCCGGGAAAACAGTGGGAAAAAAATGTTTTCAAATATTCCCACAGATTCTATGTGAACCAAAATTTTTGAATTTTGAATTTTTGTTCTTTATGAAAAAAGTTTTCCCACGGAGATTTCCCACATAAGTAGTAGGAAAGTTTTATTATTATTCATTTATTCTTTTAGTTTTCTCTTAGTCTATTTCATGTTTTCTCCCTCTGTCTCTCCACTCTAACGACGAATTCTTCACCTCACCCCATTTTCAGGTAAGTCTCTCTCTCTCTCTCACCCACTCCTTTTTCGATTTTGATTTTTCAAAACATACGGATTTTCTGCTATTTCAAACCCTAGGTTTGAAACAAATATTGTTGTTCTCTTGTGCATGTATAGTCTAATTAAACCTAAGTCTTTATTAGTTTCGTCTTAGAAATAATAAATTTGTTAAAAGACAGTATTAAGTTGGTTTTTTCTTGTTAAAACACAATAATGAGTTCATGGTTTATTTCATTAGGTGCTTGAATATGTCTATTTGAGAATGATTTTATCATTTGAGTTCTTGTCTTAGTTTAACATTTCCATTTGTTATTCTTTGATTATAGGTGTTTGGTTCTTTAGCAGTTGAAGGCGATAGAATCTAATTGAGAGCAGATGTCAGTGGTGCCTATTAGTTGGCTTATGCTTATTGATTTTTACAAAAGAGGTGGTGTAGTAATTTTTTTCCATTATAAGTATTGATACATTGTCTATATGCGAGTAAGTTTCATACATTAGATATTTTTGAAACATATTAAAATGATTAAGTCCAGCCAGACTGCTAAGCCTTTTATCTTTCCGTGTGTTTCACTTTAAAGTTTGAGAAATAAAGATACTTACTTGCATAAATTTTCTTTAATAAAGTTTACATTTATAATAATTGTATTTTTTTTATAGGATACTTTCAAACAAAGCTTGGAGGAGTTCATTCAAAATCAGTCGATTGATGATAACTATGGAATACTTGTCACTAGTGATGTTAACAGTCTCAAGTCTTAGATAAACTCCCTCTTAGCATCTGTTGCATTTCATGTGCCCCGTTCTCCAGCATCTGATGATAACTAAGGAGTAGTTTCTTTTATTAGTTTGTGTTGGATGGTAGCTGGATGTTGAATATTGAATGCTGGATTTTTTGAGTTTTTGTTAGTTGGATATTGTTTATGAAATGGATTGAATTAGGTGTTGTTTATGAAATGAATTGGATTGCATGTTGAATTTGGTATTTGAATGCTTAATTGTATTTAGTCTTGTATTGTTGGTTGTACTATCTGTTTGGCAGGTGGTGTAGTTCTAAAAACAAATTTGGCTATGAAAATATTTTCTAGATTTCCCACCGACTCCCTGGGAATTTTGTGCACATATTTTCTAGAATTTTAATATTTCTCACTGGTTTTCTTGGAAATGTTCATATATTTATTTCCAGGTTACGAATATTTGCCACTGCTTTCATGTGTAAAATAAAATAATATCTAAATTATTTTTAATACATCCCACAGATTCGGTAGGAAACTTAAAAAAATTAAATTATTATATTATCTTACTTTTTCCACGACGTTCATGGAAAAATATACTATGTGAACCTACCAAGTTCTCGTGAAGCCTTCAGTGGGAAACTCCGCAAGCATTACCCACAAATGTCCTGGGAAACTATTTTTCCACCAGCCATATTCCTACTAAGCGTCTCCCCTGGAATGTCGTGGAAATATTAAAATTGCATACAGATTTCTCACCAATTCTTCCATGGAAACAGTCCGTATTTATAGTAATGATTATATCAAGATTAAGAGTATAAGTTCATTTAATGGCTAGAGAGTTTATTTTATTAAGTCAGTATAAAATACTTATCTCTACTTGGTCTGTTCAATACATACAAAATGTACTAGCACAAGAAGTTAGAATTACACCATTCCCATAATAAAGATAAATTATATTTAATCTTGTGCTACAATCATCCATGATGGTTTGTCCAATTACATCATTAGATTGTGAACTCAAACTTTATACTTATAAGAACCGATGATTTAATCTTCCATGTATAAGCTAAACTCTATATACTAAATCATCTACTATATAAGCAAAGGACACAGACTAATATATGATCTATTTAAAAATTTATTAAAACTGAATGAACAATTATTTCATAATAAATACTATATCTAAACCAAACCCATTGTTAAGAGTATATATCCCAACAATCTCCCACTTAGACTTTTAACCATGACAATTGTAAAAATATACTATATCTAAACGCATGATTAATAGTATATGCCCCAACAATCTCCCACTTAGACTCATAATCACGCATCTACAACTTTCTCATGCATTCTTTTACATGAGTATTAAAAGTCTTCACCAAATAAGGTTTTGTTAAAGAATCTTGCCAAGTTATTTCTGATGCAATATTTGTCCAGTAGTGCTTTGTCGTAACTATCTAGTTTGGTATTAAACTCTTCAGGGTTCGTGTTACCGAAACTATCCCATGAGTGAACACCGAACTATAATTTTCTTAGTATTCTCCCACTACGACGAAGTACTACTAATATTACCTTCATTGCCTTACTACATTGAAATATTAGCTACTTCTTACTATAGTGGTCACTGTTCAAACATCACTCCCACTCGACAAAGGCATATTCTGTCTATTAACGTTCTCCCTCTACTTAGATGCAATGGAACGTCAATTCCGACGTGTGGGTTTTGATGTTCTTGAACATCTAGTTATTTCTTTGCCTAGTTCCTGTATTACTTCTATGCGCATGGTTTATTGAACAGTCCTTATCTAGAAAAATGCATTTGTTTTTACAATTGCCTTATTTTCTTTAGGACAATAAAATAAACCCCCATTCGTTTGCTTGAATATTCAATAAACATGCACCTATCCATTCTTAGTTCAAACTTACATATCCGCTTTCCCTTTCAACATATGTGCTGGACAATCCTATATCTGAACATGCCACATGCTGAGCTTACATTTAGTCCACAGTTCTGTAGATGTAATTTGTAGTTTCTAGAAAATATTTCAAAAATGAATAAGGCAAATCTGAATAACACTTCATTAATCTATCCATGTCCAAAAGAGACTTATTTCTTCTTTCTACCACACCACTCTATTATGGAGTTTACGGTGTAGGCAATTGAGATGTACTCCCTTATTCTTATAAGTAACAAAAGAATTCTTTAGAGAGGTACTCACCACCGCAATCAAAATGCAGTAACTTAGTATATTTCCTTGGCGCTTCTCCGTTTCAAATCTTAAAACCTTGAATTACTTAAATCATTAAGACTTACGGTGCATCAAATAAATATATTAATATTTTGAGTAATCATGTATGAACACCACAAAAATACTTCAAAACTATCTCCTACCAGTATGAACATTTAACCATACAAATCAGAAGGGATTCATTTTAGCTTATCACTAGCTTTATTTCCTTTTGAAGGGAAACATACTTTAGTCAAATTTCCTTCCAAACAGGATCCAAAAGTGTCACGACTCCAATTTACCCTACGTAGGATGTCGTGATGGCACCTAGTCTCTAAGACTAGGTAAGCCTAACAACTTGCGGAATAACATAATAAGAGTCTGAAACTCAAACCTCAATAGTTGTAATAAATGAAAACTGCAAGTCAAAGAACTACAATCTCTCAAAACCCGGTAGAAACAAGTCACAAGCTTCAAAGAGAAATACTAAATGCCTCTATACATCAAAGTCTACTAAAATAAGGAAGCAACATAGTAAGGATAGAGGGAGACTCCAAGGTCTGCAGACGCTAGCAGATGTACCTTGAAGTCTCCGTATACAGGTAGCTCACTGATATCTGGGCTGGTAAGTGGTACCTAGATCTGCACAAAAAGATGTGCAGAAGCGTAGCATAAGTAACCCACAATGGTACCCCGTAAGTGCCAAGCCTAACCTCGTTAGAGTAGTGACGAGGTCAGGTCAGGGCCTACTGGCAATAATAGAAAACTAAGACAAAGGATATAATAATATAATAAAATGACTGAGGAGTGAGCAACCCAACAAATAGAGGTAAACAACTGGGGCGCTCCTGAGATAACGTCTCGTAGTCCTAAAAGTAATTGCTCAACAAGGGTGTCACGACCCAATTTCCCCTCTGTATGACGTCGTGACGGCACCTAGTTTCTACGACTAGGTAAGCCTAACTTTTGCGGAATAATGAAATGAAAACATAAATTTAACAACATAACTGAATATCATGCCGCTTGGCATGTACAACAATCAACTCCTCAACATACTACACAATATTTTCCAAAACCCGGAACATCATGAATCATAAACTACAGAAGGAAAATCTAGTACCTCTATACATCCAACTCTAACAAAAGAAAAATACAGAAGATAATGGACATGGGGAAGAGTAGAAGGGGACTCCGAGGTGTGCGGACGCGACAGATATACCTTGAAGTCTCCAAAGCTGTCCTGGCTTACTGATAGTGCGGCTGATAAGGAGCAACTGGATCTGCACACAAAAAAACATGTGCAAAAGAGTAGCATGAGTACACCACAATCGGTACCCAGTAAGTACCAAACCTAACCTCGGTAGAGTAGTGACGAGTTCAGGTCCAGGACCTACTAGAATATGATAATAAAGCAAGGCAAGAATGAAATATCGCAGTAAAATAAAGACTGAAATTTAACAAGAAAGTATTCATAGAAGGTAATAGCTCAATACACAGAAATACAAAAGGAGATCTCCCGAGATACCGTCTCGTAGTCCCAAACATGAATGTGTAGGGGGATCTACCAGAATACCGTTCCGTAGTTCCAAAGTAAATATGCAGAACAAGGGGGGATCTACCGGAATACCGTTCCGTAGTCCTAAAGTAAATATATAAGATAGGGTGGATCTACCGGAATACCATTCCGTAGTCCCAAACTAAATATGCAGCTCAACCAATGGAAATAAAAGTTACAGCAAGAAAACCTAAAATTGAGACTAAGTTCAAGTCAAGGAAAAATAGAAATTTCACTAAACATACTACACAGAGTTCAGATAGGCAGTTAAGATACGTATGCATGCTAATCTAAACTAAACAGAATGGTTACACATATTGGAATAACTCAATTAAGAATGAAAAACAGATTAATACTCATTAAAATGGTATAACTCAAAATAAAAGGAAAATAGGTTGTTGCTCAGTAAAAATTAGGTTTTACAACAACTTGCCCGTGTACGTACTCGTCACCTCATGTACACGGCGCTCACATATCACAATAGTTTCAAATCCCAAGGGGATTTCCCCTACACAAATTTAGGCAAGCCACTTACCTCGAATCAAGCTCAATAAATCTGTCAGAATGCCCTTTCCTCGATTATAAGATTACGAATGGCCCAAATATATCCAAACACAATTGCATACCAGAAATACAACCATAATAGACTCATCTAATTAATGAAATCAATATTTTAACAAAACGTCTGAAATTAGCCCAAAAGAAGTCGACCCGGGCCCACGTCTCGGAATCGGGCAAAAATAACAAGATCCGAAAGCCCATTCACTCATGAGTATAACCATATCAAATTTACTAAAATTCGACATCAAATGGTCCTTCAAATCCACAATTCAAACTTTCAACATCCCTAGTCTCAAACTCACAAATTCCACTTTAAATACACACTAACTAGGTAGAAAAATAAATAGGGAAGCAAGATTATTGATGAAAAATCAGCACAAGGGACTTACCTCAAGAAATCTTTTGAAAATGCTATCAAACATCGCCCTAAACCGAGATTACAAAGTCCAAAATGACACAAATCATGAAGCCTTTCTGTTTTAAGCGCTGCCCAGGCATTTCCGCACCTACGGAGCTTGGGCTCGCACCTCCAGGTGTGCTTGTGTGGAAAATGAGAGCTTTTGTGCAAACCACTTATCCCCCTCTGCCTCCACACCTGCGATGGAATGGCCACATCTGCGCATGCGTGCCTGCGGAAATCCTGTCCACTTCTGTGGTCTAACTTCACACCTACGGTCAACCTTGCGTATCTGCGGGCATCGCAGATGCGGCTTTTCCCACGCATCTGCGACCCCTGACCAATCCACCCATTCTGCTTCTGCGCTATATTGCGCGCACCTGCGGGCAGCCTTGTGCAGGGGCAATTACACCAGAACCAACCCAGCAGCAGAAAAATTTTCCAAGTCCAAATATGATCCGATAACCATCCAAAACTCACCTGAGCCCCCCGGAACCTCCACCAAACATACCAACAAGTCCTAAAACACCATATGAATTTAGTCGAGCCTTTAAATCACGTCAAACAACGCTAAAAAGATGAATTACACCTTGATTCAAGCCTAATAATCTTAAAAGCTTCGAACTTCCACGACCGATACCTAAACCTATCAAACCACGTCTGATTGATCCCAAATTTTGTACAGAAGTCATATTCAACATTACGTACCTACTCCAACTTCCGTAATCAGAATCCAACCCCGATATCAAAATTTCCACTACCGGTCCAAATCTCCAAAAATTTGACTTTCGCCATTTCAAACCTAAATAAGCTACGAACCTCCAAAACACTATCCGGACACGCTCCTAAGTCCAAAATCACCTAACGGAGCTAACGAAACCGACAGAACTCCATTCCGGAATCGTCTTTACACAGTTCCGACTACGATCCAAATCTTAAGGCTTAAACCTCTTAGGGACTAAGTGTCCCAAAACACTCCAAAAACCAAAACGAAACCTCTCGGCAAGTCATAGTAGCAGAAATAGATATGGAAGAAGCAGCTAATAGGAGATGGGGGCTATAACTCTCAAAACGACCGGCCGTGTCGTTACATCCCTCCCTTCTAAAAACAATCATTCGTCCTCGAACGAGCATAAAGACATACCTGAAGTGGTGAAAAGGTGAGGGTAACAAATGCGCATAACATGCTCGGTCACCCAAGTTGCCTCCTCGACCGGCTGACCCCTCTACTGAACCTTTACTGAAGCAATGTTCTTTGACCTTAGCTTTCTGACCTTCCTGTCTGAAATAGCCACTGGCTCCTCAACATAAGATAGATCCTTGTCCAACTGGACTAAGCTGAAATCCAACATATAGGACGGATCGCCGTGGTACTTTCGGAGCATCGAAACATGAAATACCGTATGAACTCCTGCTAGGCTGGGAGGTAAGGCAGGCTCATAAGAAACATCCCCAACACGCCGCAACACCTCAAAAGGACCAATGAACCTCAGGCTCAGCTTGCCTTTCTTTCCGAACCTCATAACGCCCTTCATAGGCAAAACCTAGAGCAGGACCCGCTCTCCAACCATGAATGCAACATCGTTAACCTTTTGGTCCGCGTAACTCTTCTGTCTAGACTGGGCTGTGCGAAGTCTATCCTGAATTACCTTAACCTTCTCCAAGGCATCCTGAACCAAGTCCGTACCCAATAATCTGGCCTCGCCCGGCTC
>AWOL01S0014183.1:128595-157517 GCA_000715115.1 Nicotiana otophora
ACCTCAGGCTCAGCTTGCCTTTCTTTCCGAACCTCATAACGCCCTTCATAGGCAAAACCTAGAGCAGGACCCGCTCTCCAACCATGAATGCAACATCGTTAACCTTTTGGTCCGCGTAACTCTTCTGTCTAGACTGGGCTGTGCGAAGTCTATCCTGAATTACCTTAACCTTCTCCAAGGCATCCTGAACCAAGTCCGTACCCAATAATCTGGCCTCGCCCGGCTCGAACCAACACACTGGGACTGACACTGCCTACCATACAGAGCCTCATACGGTGCCATCTGAATGTTGGACTGATAACTGTTATTGTAAGCAAACTCTGGAAGTGGAAAAAACTGGTCCCAATCACCCCCAAAATCTATCACACAAGTGCAGAGCATATCCTCCAGTATCTAAATAGTGTGCTCGTACTGTCCGTCCATTTGAGGGTGAAATGATGTGCTCAACTCAACTCGAGTGCCCAACTCCTACTGTACAACTCTCCAGTTTCGTGACCGGTCAGACATGATAGATACTGGTATGCCATGAAGACTGATGATCTCAAGGATGTAGATTCGAGCTAGCTTCTCGGAAGAATAGGTATCATCACAGGAATGAAATTAGCCGACTTGGTCAGCCTATCCACAATCACCCAAACTGCATCAAATCTCTGCTTAGTTCGTGGGAGTCCAACAACAAAATACATAGTGATCCGCTCCCATTTCTATTCCGAAATCTCTAACTTCTGAAGTAACCCACCCAGCCGTTGATGCTCACACTTCACCAGCTAGCAGTTTAGACATCGGGCCACATACTCTACTATGTCCTTCTTAATCCTCCTCCACCAGTAAGGTTGTTTCAAGTCCTGATACATCTTTGCATCACTTGGATGAATAGAATATCGTGAACTGTGATCCTACTGGAGAATCAACTCATACAAACCATCTACATTGGGCACACACAGCTTGACCTGCATCCTCAATGCACCTTTATCTCCAATAGTGACCTCCTCAGCATCACCGTGCTGGACTGTGTCCTTAAGGACAAGTAGATAGGGGTCATCATACTGATGCTCCCTAATACGGTCATAAAGAGAAGACCGAGAGACCACATAAGCCAATACTCGACTCGGTTAAGAAATATCCAATCTCACAAACTGGTTGGTTAAGGCATGAACATCCAACGCCATGGGCCCCTCTACTGTTGGTAGATATGCTAAGCTCCCCAAACTCTCTGCCCGGCGACTTAAAACATCGACCACCACATTGGCCTTACCAGGGTGGTATAAAATGGCGATATCATAATCCTTAAGTAGCTCCAACCACCTCCTCTAATGCAAATTAAGATCCTTATGCTTGAACAGATGTTGTAAACTCCGGTGATCGGTGTAAATCTCACAAGGAACACTGTACAAATAATGCTGGCAAATCTTTAAGGCATGAACAATAGCTACTAACTCCAGGTCATGGACATGATAGTTCGTTTCATGCACCTTCAGTTGTCTGGACACGTAGGAAATCACCATACCGTCCTGCATCAACACCGCACCGAGACCAATATGTGATGCATCACAATATACAGTATAAGACCCTGAACATGTAGGCAATATCCATACTGGGCTATTATCAAAGCTGTCTCCTCACATTCCTCTGTCCACCTGAATGGAGCACCCTTCTGGGTCAGCCTGGTCATAGGAACTACAATAGATGATAAACCCTCTACAAATAGACGGTAATACCCCGTCAAAACAAGAAAACTCCGGATCTCTGTAGCTAAGGACGGTCTGGGCCAACTCTGCACTGCTTCAATCTTCTTCGGATCCACCTGGATCCCCTCACTCGATACTATATGACCCAAAATTTCACTGAGTATAGCCAAAACTCACAGTTTGAAAATTTTGCATATAACTTCTTTTCTCTTAAGGTCTGAAGCGCAGTACCCGGGTGCTGCTCATGATGTTCCCGAGTCTGGGAGTACACCAGAATGTCATCAATAAATACAATGATAAATGAGTCAAGATAAGGTCGGAACACACTGTGCATCAAGTGCATAAAAGCTGCTGGGGCATTGGTCAGCCCAAAAGACGTAACAAGAAACACATAGTGACCATATCTAGTTCTCAAAGCAGTCTTTGGGATATCTGGTTCCTGAATCTTCAACTTATGATATCTTGAACGTAAGTCAATCTTGGAATACACTCTGGCACCCTGTAATTGATCAAATAAGTCATCAATACGAGGCAATAGATACATGCTCTTCACTATGACTTTGTTCAACTGGCGGTAATCAATAAACATCCGCATAAAACCATCCTTCTTCTTCACAAATAAGACAGGAGCACCCCATGGTGACACACTGGGCCGAATGAAGCCCTTATTAAGAAATTCCTGTAACTGCTCCTTCAATTCCTTTAACTCAGGATGAGCCCTACGATATGGAGGAATAGAGATGGGCTGAGTGCCCGACAACAAATCAATGCCAAAATCAATATATCTGTCGGGCGGTATGCCTAGAAGATCAGCTGGGAACACATCTAGAAAGTCCCTCACTACTGGAACTGACTCAACTGTAGGGGTATCAATACTGGCATCTATCACATAAGATAGATACGCGTCACACCCTTTCTCAACTATTCGTTGAGCTTTAATAAATGAATTAACTTTGCTGGGAGTATACTCTAAGGTACCTCTCAACTATCCTGGCATAGCCAGCATCACGGTCTTAGCGTGACAATCAAGAATAACAAAATGGGACGACAACCATTCCATGCCCAAAATAATATCAAAGTCCACCATGCCAAGCAATAATAAATCGGCTTTGGTCTCAAAACCACTAAGAGCAATCAAACACAACCGATACACGCGGTCCACAACAAGAGAATCTCCTACAAGAGTAGACACATAAATAGGTAACTAAAAGAATCCCTAGACACGCCCAAATACGGGGCAAAATAAGAGAACACATAAGAATATGTAGAGCCTGGGTCAAATAATACCGACGCATCTCTATGACAGACTTGAAATGACAGAATTAGAAGCAACTGCCTCTGCACGAACAGGAAGGGCATAATATCTGGCATGACCTCCCTTTCTAGGGCGACCTCTACCTCTCCGACCTCCACCTTGGGCTGGCTGAGCAGGTGGGGTAGTAGCTGGTGCTGGAATCATAGCTTGAGGACCCGGTGGGGCACGCGGTGCCAGAGAAGTCTATGATGGTGCACCCCTCCTAAGTCTGGGGCACATCCTCACCACATGGCGAGTGTCTCCATACTAAAAAAACCTCGCTGCTAACATGGCTGGGGGAACTGTGTGGTACGGGTACCCTGAGACCCATGAACACTTGAAAACTGTGCAAAGCCTGAAACGCAAATTAAACTGGCTAACCCACAAAACATATACCATATCATACCCAGCCTCCAAAATAAGGACCAGTGGATCTCCCCGGTCCACGAGGTCTCCTCACCTCCCTGTATTCTCTCTCCTGACCTCGCCTGTCCTCTACCCGGCGAGTGATCCCTACCACCTGCTAAAATGGGACCATAGGCTCTGTCGCCATGACACATGGTACCTTACCAGTGTGAACTCACTACTCTATAGTATCGGCGACGGGAGTCTGTGCTCCTCAC
Organism: Nicotiana otophora; assembly: GCA_000715115.1. Taxonomy (NCBI): domain Eukaryota; kingdom Viridiplantae; phylum Streptophyta; class Magnoliopsida; order Solanales; family Solanaceae; genus Nicotiana; species Nicotiana otophora. The sequence goes on from AWOL01S0014183.1 coordinate 132,201, forward strand.
CCGACCAAAAATATGGCAGGAGTAAGTGGAATCAATCCAGCCTAAGATAAGGTACTGAACATGCTCAGAAACTGGGCTAGAGTCTCTTGGAGGGCTGTTGCAGAAGCAGGTACCTCAGGTGTCTGTCCTCCAGTTGGAGCTACTGGGGGCTCCTCTGTAGCAGCTCATACTGGTGCTCTGGCTGCACCGCATGGACGTCCTCGACCTCTACCCCGGCCCCGGCCTCTCACGGCTTTAGCAGGGGGCACAGGTGCCTGGTCATTAGATCCGCTTGTACGTGTCCTCACCATCTGTGAGAGAATAGAATATAGAAGTTTAGAATTTTTTTTAAGTCAACAATTTACGCACGACAAGGAATCAAAGTACTGAAATTTTCCTAACAGTTCCATAGCCTCCTAAAGATAAGTACAGACGTCTCCGTACCAATCCGCGAGACTCTAATAAATCGGCTTATGACTCACGACACCTACGAACCTAGAGCTCTGATACCAACTTGTCACGACACAATTTCCCCTTCGTATGACGTCGTGACGTCACCTAGTCTCTACGACTAGGTAAGCCTAACTTTTGCGGAATAATGAAATGAAAACATAAATTTAATAACATAACTGAATATCATGCTGCTTAGCATGTACAACAATCAACATACTACACAGCATTTCCCAAAACCCGAAACATCGTGAATCAAAACGTAGAGAAGGAAAATCTAGTACCTCTATACATTAGAGTCTAACAAATGGAAAATACAGAAGATAATGGACATGGGGAAGAGTAGAAGGGGACTCCGAGGTCTACGAACGATGCTGTCCTAACTCCTTAATAGCGTGGCTGATAAGGAGGACCTAGATATGTACACGAAAAAACATGTACAGCAGAGTAGCATGAGTACACCACAATCGGTACCCAGTAAGTGCCAAACCTAACCTCGGTAAATAAGCAGAACAGGGTTGGATCTACTGGAATACCGTTCCGTAGTCCCAAAGTAAATATGCAAGACAAGGAAGATCTACCGGAATACCATTCCGTAGTCCCAAAGTAAATATGTAGCTCAACCAACGGAACTAACAATTGCAACAAGAAAACCTAAAATTGAGACTAAGTTCAAGTCAAGGAAAAATAGAAATTTCACTAAACATGTTGCACAGAGTTCAGATAGGCAGTTAAGACACGTAGGCATGTTATTCTAAACCAAACAGGATGGTTACACATATTGGAATAACTCAATTAGGGATGAAAACAGATTAATACTCATTAAAATGTATAACTCAAAAAAGAAAGAGGAAAATAGGTTGCTGCTCAGTAAAAATATGTTTTACAACAACTAGCCCATGTACGTACTCGTCACCTCACATACACGGCGCTCACATATCACAATAGTTCCAAATCCTAAGGGAATTTTTCCCACACAAAGTTAGGCAAGACACTTACCTCGAATCAACCTCAATCAATCCTTAAGAATGCCCTTTCCTCGATTATCCGACCCCAAATGGCCCAAATCTAGCCAAACACAATTGCATATCATGAATACAACCATAATACACTCATCAAATTAATGAAATCAATATTTTAACAAAAAGTCTGAAATTCGCCCAAACAAAGTCGACCCGGGCCCACGTCTCAGAATCGGGCAAAAATCACAAGTTCCGAAAGCCCATTTACTCACGAGTCTAACCATATCAAATTTACTAAAATCCGACACCAAATGGTCCTTCAAATCCACAATTCAAACTTTCCAAATCCCTAATCTCAAACTCCCAAATTCCACCTTAAATACACACTAACTAGGTGGAAAAATAAATGGGGAAGCAAGATTATTTATCAAAAATAAGCACAAGGGACTTACCCAATTAATCTCTCGAAAATGCTCTCAAAATTTGCCCTAAACCGAGGTTGCAAAGTCCAAAATGAGAAAAATCACGAAGCCCTTCGGTTTTAAGCACTGCCCAGGCATTTCTGCACCTGCGGGTGCGCTTGTGCGGAAAATGAGCGCTTCTGCGCAAAACACTTATCCCCCTCTTCCTCTGCACCTGTGATGGAAGGGCCGCATCTGCGCATGCGCGCCTGCGGAAATCATGTCCGCTTCTGCGGTCTAACTTGGCACCTACGGTCAGCCTTGCGCATCTGCGGGCATCGAAGATGCGGCTTTTCCCACGCACCTGCGACCCCTGACCAATCCACCCATTCTGCTTCTATGCCATATTTATTACACCTACGTGCTCGCACCTGCGGGCAGCCTTGCGCAGGTGCGATTACACCAGAACCAGCCCAGCACAAGAAAACTCTTCCAAGTCCAAATATGATCCAATAAACATTCCAAACCCACCCGAGGCCCCCGGGACCTCAACCAAACATACCGACAAGTCCTAAAACACTCTACGAACTTAGTCGAGGCTTCAAATCATGTCAAACATTGCTATAAAAATGATTCAAGCCTAATGAACTTCAAAGTTTCGAACTTCCATGACTGATACCTAAACCTATCAAACCATGTCTGATTTATCTCAACTTTTGCACATAAGTCATATTCGACATTACGGACCTACTCCAACTTCCGAAATCGGAATCCGACCTCGATATCAAAATTTCCACTACCGGACCAAATCTCCAAAAAATTGACTTTCGCCATTTCAAGCCTAAATAAGCTACAGACCTCCAAAACACTATCCGAACACGTCCCTAAGTCCAAAATTACCTAACAGAGCTAACGGAATCAACAGAACTCCATTCTGAAGTCGTCTTCACAAAGTTCCAACTACGGTCCAAATCTTAATGCTTAAACCTCCATTTAGGGACTAAGTGTTCCAAAACACTCCAAAAACCAAAACGAAACCTCTCGGCAAGTCACAATAGCATAAATAAATATGGAAGAAGCAGTTTATAGGGGATCGGGGCTATAACTCTCAAAACGATCGGCCAGGTCATTACAAACGGATCTCCCAAGATACCGTCGCGTAGTCCCGAAAGTAAATATGCAAGATATGGGGATCTCCCGAGGTACTGCCTCGTAGTCCAAAAGTAAATATGCAAGAGAGGGGGATCTCCTTAGGTACCGCCTCATAGTCCCAAAGTAAATATGCAGTAGAAGGGGATCTTCCGAGTAAATGCCTCGTAGTCCTAAAAGTAAATATGCAATACATGGGTATCTGCCGAGGAACCACCTCGTAGTCCCAAAAGTAAACACACCGATCAAAACTGATGGAAAACAATAATTAACAGCAGGAACTCTACATTTTAAGACTGATACAAATAAAGGGAAAACAGAAATTCAACTAAGCACGATGCACAGAATTCAAATAAGCATTTAAAACACGTAGACATGCGATATTAGGCTAAACAGGATAACTACATATGCTGGTATAACTCAATTAAGATGTAACCGGTTACTACTCAGTAAAAACTAGATTTTTCAACAATTAGCCCGCGTACGCACTCGTCACCTCGCGTACACGGCGCTCACATATCACAAAAGTACTAAATCCTATGTGGATTTCCCCCACACAGGGTTAGGCAAGCCATTTACCTCAAATGTCGCTCAATCAGTCAAGTAGTATGCCTTTTTCTCTATTTTCTGACTCTGGTCGGCTCGCATCTAGTCATAATTAATTTGATTTAGTCAATACAAGCTATAGGAATAAATTCCATATAAAATACAAATTTTCTAATAAAAATCTAAAATTTAACTCAAAACTCGCTCGTGAGGCCCACGTCTCATAACCTGACAAAAAATACAAAATAGGAACGCCCATTCAACCACGAGTCCAACCATACAAATTTTACCAAATTCGACATCAATTCGACCTCCAAATCATCAAATCTTATTTTCAAATCCCTAGGTCCAAATTCCCGATTTACAACTAAAAACGCATAAATATATTAGGAATAATCGACGATAGTTCAATATTATTGACTACAAATGGTCACAACTAACTTACCTCAATAATTCCCATGAAAACCTCGCTCAAAAATCGTCCAACCCGAGCTTGAAATGCCCAAAAATAGCAAAAGCTCGGAACCCCTCTATTTTTGTACTGTCCATGGGTTTGCGCTTCTGCGGGCTTGCAGTCGCACCTATGATGCCACGCCTGTGTCATCGCAGGTGTGGATTCCACTTAAAGCCAAAAATCTCGCTTTTGCGGACAAAGGCTCGCACCTGCGAGCCCACTTATGCGGTCACATCTCCGCATATGCGGATGCGTAGATGCGGTGCCCCTCTCTCACCTACGCTCCCAGCTGGGCCAAGGTATCCTCGCACCTGCGGCCACCTGCTCGCTTCTGTGAGTCCGCACTTGCGAACATCCCCTCCGCATGTGCGATGAAACCAGAAGTTGGAATGCTTCAGCAATTCTCACAAGTCCAATTATAGTTTATTTACCACCCGAAACTCACCCGAGGCCCCCGGGACCTCGACCAAACATACCAACAAGTCTTAAAATATTATACGAACTTAGTCAAAACATCAAATCCCATCAAACAACGCTAAAACCATGAATTATACCCCATTGCAAGCTTAATGAACTTAAGAATTCTCAACTTTTACATTTGATGTCGAAACCTATTAGGTGCTGAAAATTTTGCATATAACTTCTTTTCTCTCGAAGTTTGTAGCGCAGTCCTCAGGTGCTGCTCGTGATCCTCCCGACTCCGGGAATACACCATAATGTCATCAATAAACACAACAACAAAATAGTCAAGGTAGGGCTAAAATACAGTGTTCATCAAATGCATAAATGATGTTGGGGCGTTGATTATCCCAAATAATATTACTTGTAACTCATAATGACCATACCGAGTCCTGAAAGTAGTCTTCAGGATATCTGGCTCCCGAATTTTCAACTGGTGATAGCCTAAACACAAATCAATCTTAGAGAACACCCTGGCACCCTGAAGCTGATCAAATAGGTCATCAATACGTGGAAATGGATACATGTTCTTCACTATGATCTTGTTCAATTGGCGGTAATCAATACACATCTGCATAGAACCATCCTTCTTCTTCACAAATAACATAGGAGCACCCCAAGATAATACACTGGGCCGAATGAAGCACTTATCAAGCAACTCCTGTAACAGCTCTTTTAATTCCTTCAATTCTGCTGGGACCATATGATATGTGGGAATAGAAAGGGGCTGAGTGCTTGGTAACAAATCAATGCCAAAGTCAATATCCCTATCGGGTGGCATACCCGGAAGATCTGCTGGAAATACATTGGGAAACTCCCTTACTACCGACATTGACTCCACAGTAGGAGTATCAACTCTAACATCTCTCACATAGGCCAGATACGCATCACACCCCTTCTCAATCGTTCGTTGAACCATAAGAAATGAAACACCCATGTTAGGAACATGATCCAAGGTACCTCTACACACTAGCCGCGGTAGACCTGGCATAGACAATGTGACCATCTTGGCATAATAATCAAGGATAGCGTGATAGGGCGACAACCCGTCCATGCCCAAAATAATAGCAAAATCCACCATATTAAGAAATAATAAATCAGCTCTCGTCTCAAAACCTATACCCACGTCCACGGGTGTAGATACATAAATAGAAAAACTCAATGAATCATAGAATACGCCTAAATATGGGGCAAAATAAGATGACACATAAGGATAAGTGGAGCCTGGATCAAATAAGTTCGATGCATCTCTATGACAGACAGGAACAATACCTGTGATAACAGAATCGGATGGAATTGCCCCCGTCCTAGAAGGAAGGGAATAATATCTGGCGAGGCCACCCCCTCTAGGGCAACCTCAACCTGTCTGACCTCCACCTTTAGCTGGTTGTGCAGATGGAGTGGCAACTGGTGCAGTAATCATGGGTTGAGAAGCCTGAGGGCCCTATGGAATAGGTGGTCCTGCAAAAGTTTTGGAGGTGCACCCCTCCTAAATTTGGGGCAATCCCTAACCATATGATGAGTGTCCCCATACTCAAAACAAAGTCTCGGAGGATATGGCTGTTGTGACTAGATCGGGCCTGATCGACTTGACTTACCGCTGGAAGCACCCCGTACAGGAGGTACACTATACATTGGTGGTTCATAATAAAGATACTGGGGCTTAGGAATGGTAGGAGTACCGCTGGCGGCTTGAAGTGTTGAATGAACAGGACGACTCCCATAACCCATACCCTGACGAGATGTAGCTGGGGCACATGAGCTGTTATACGTGCCAGAATCTTGGGGTCTCTTAGCTTCCCTCTCTTGTCTCTCTCAGATCCGAATACCTTCCAATCTCCTAGAAATAGACACCACCTGCTGGTATGCGATGTCCATCTCTAACTCTCAGGCCATACTGAATCTGATACTAGGGTGGAGCCCCTCAATAAATTGGCAAACTCACTTCTCGAACAGTAGCAACCAAGGCTGGTGCATGCATAGACAAATCACTAAATCAGACCGCATACTCTGACATGGTCATAGAACTCTTGTGCAATTGCTCAAAATCTAAGCGCCATGTATCTCTAAGACTCTGAGGAACATATTCCCTCAAGAACATATCTGAAAACTGAGTCCAGGTAAGTGAAGTTGCCTCTGCTGGACTATCCAACTCATATGCCACCCCACCACTAGTACGTCGCTCCTCTAAGCTAGAATGTCGTGAAAGAAACCCCACTGGAATCCACAATACCCATAGTACGGAGGATACAATTACATTCCTCAAGGAAAACCCTGAGCATCCTCTAAAGCTAAAACGTTGAAAGTGGGAGGGTGGTACTTCTTGTACCTCTCGAGCCTGAGTTGTTCCCCCTCTGAAACTACTGCCTTATCCTCGGGCCAAACTGGGACAACTAACTGCACTGGTATAACCTCTGGGGTAAGGTCAACCCGGGACCATGGCTCTGGGGTATGAGCGGCGGGAGTTTATGCTCCTTCCCCAACCTGAGTTGTGGCAGGAGCAAATGGAATCAACCCTGCCTGAGCTATAGTGCCAATCATGCTCAAAAACTGGGCAAGAGTCTCCTGAAGTGCAGGGGTAGTAACAAGCATCTCAAGTGACTGCTCTCCAACTGGAGCTACTAGCGGCTCTGCTGCAGCAGCTCGTGTAGGTTCTCTGGCTGCACCATGTGGTCTTCCTCGACCTTGGGACTACGAGGAGGTACCTCAAAATATCCCTCTGTCTTGTATATTTACTTTGGGACTACAAGACGGTACCTCGGGAGATCCCCCTGTCTTGCATAATTACTTTTGGGACTACGAGACGGTATCTCGGGAGATCATTTGTTGAGAAATTACTTTTGGGACTACAAGACATTATCTCGGGAGAGATCCTATTGTTTACCTCTATTTGCTGTGTTGTTCACTCCTCAGCCATTTCATTATATTATTATATCTTCTGTCTTATTTTTCTATTATTTACTGTGGGGCCTGACCTGACATCGTCACTACTCTATCGAGGTTAGGCTTGGCTCTTACTAGGTACCGATGTGGTGTACTCATACTACACTTCTGCACATCGTTTTGTGCATATCCAGGTACCGCTTACCAGCCTAGATATTAGTGAGGTACCTGTATAGGGAGACTTCAAGGTACATCTGCCAGCGTCCGTAAACCTCTGAGTCTCCCTCTATCCTTACCATGTTATTTCTTTATTTTAGTAGACTTTGATGTATAGAGACAATTAATATTTCTCTTAGAAGCTTGTGAGTTGTTTCTACCGGATTTTGGGAGATTATAGTTCTTTGACTTGCACTTTTCAATTTTTACAACTATTGAGGTTTGAGTTTCAGACTCTTATTATGTAATTCCGCAAGTTGTTAGGCTTACCCTAGTCTTAGAGACTAGGTGCCATCATGACATCCTACGGAGGGTGAATTGGGGTCGTGACATGTTGGTATCAGAGCTCTAGGTTCATAGGTGTTATGAGTCACAATCAGGTTTAGTAGAGTCTCGCGGATCGGTACAGTGACGTCTGTACTTATCTTCGTGAGGCTATGGAATTGTTAGGAAAATGTTCACTTCTTTGATTCCTTATCGTGCGCATTGGTTGACTTTGAAATTCAAAACTCTTGTCGTTCTATTCTCTGACACATAGTGAGGACACACACAACTGGATCCGATGATCAAACACCCACGACCCTTGTAGGAGCTGCAAGAGGCCGGGGCAGAGGCCGAGCCAACATCCGAGTTGGTACTATTTATTTTTGGATTGTATAATTATTGCATTATATAATATACTTTGTTAGAATGATTCTTTCCCCGTCGAAATTTATTATTCGAGATGCCATGTATGTATATAAATATTGAATGCAGTATGAATTTTATTATTTAGTGTTCTCACTTATTATGAACTATCTCATGTTTTTATCTCAACTCCACAATGGCTTTATGCAATTTGTCGTATTACTTTTGATAGTGATAAGACATTAATTTAAAGGATGCAATATATGTACCTTTTGTTAAGAAGGAATTTAATTCCGATTTTTGGGCACAATAAAAGATGGATATTTGTTTTATTTTTTGAATAACTCTTGAGTTATTGAGCTTGATAAACATTTTATCTCTTGTGGTACATGATTGCATGACCTTGTTATTGTATATTAATGTCTCTCCTGAACAGAACAATATTAGTCTACCACATAAGAGAATATGTTCTTCAAAATTGAGTAAAACGTATATGTGCATTTTTGTCCAAGTCATAGTAATCTGGATAGGATTTAGTCAAGGATGGACCTTAATGTTCATTGAAAGTAGAGGTATTATCAACTTATTATAACGACCCAGTCAGCCGTTTCGAGTATTATGGCTATGTTTCCTCAATTACTGCTCAATTTGTGCTTTACAATTGTTATATAACTTGCCGAGGTAATTAGTTCGGGCCCGGCGAGGTCTTGGAATAAATTGGAACACTTAGTTCTAAAGTTTAAAACTTAAGTTGAAAAGGTTGGATAGATGTCGACCTATTTGTAAACGACCCCGGAATAAAATTTTGATGACTCCCATAACTCCGTATGGTGATTTTGGACATAAGCGCCTGTCCGAAAAATTATTTGGAGGCCCGTAGTTAAATTAGGCATGAAATGGCTGAAATAAAAATTTAAGTTTGGAACTATGACAGGGGAGTTGACTTTTTGATATCTGGGTCAGAATCTTATTTTGTAATTTTCAATAGGTCTGTTATTTCATTTATGACTTGTGTGCAAAATTTGGGGTCAATCATACTTGATTTGATAGGTTTCGACATCGAATGTAAAAGTTAAAAATTCTTAAGTTCATTAAGCTTGAAATGAGGTATGATTCGTGATTTTAGCGTTGTTTGATGAGATTTGATGTTTTGACTAAGTTCGTATGATATGTTAAGACTTGTTGATATGTTTGGTCGAGGTCCCAGGGGCCTCGGGTGAGTTTCGGGTGGTAAACACACTATAATTGCACTTGTGAGAATTGCTGAAGCATTCCAACTTCTGGTTTCATCGTACATGTGGAGGGGATGTCCTCAAGTGCGAACTCACAGAAGCGAGCGTGTGGCTGCAGGTCCGCATATGCGGAGATGTGACCGTAGAAGTGGGCTCACAGGTGAGAGCCTTTGTGCGCAAAAGCAAGAGTTTTGGCTTTAAGTGAAATCCGCACCTGCGATGGAATTTCCACAGGTGCGGTGTCACATGTGCGGTGTCGCAGGTGTGACTGGAAGCCCGCAGAAGCGCAAAACCCATGGACAGTACAAAAATAGAGGGGTTCCGAGGTTTTGCCATATTTGGGCATTTCAAGCTCGGATTGGAGGACTTTTGAGCGAGGTTTTCATGAGAATTTGTGAGATAAGTCAGTTGTGACCATTTTTAGTCAATAATATTGAACTATCGTCGATTATTCCTAATACATTTACGTGTGTTTTAGTTGTAAATCGGGAATTTGGACCTAGGGATTTGAAAATAAGATTTGCTGATTTGGAGGTCGAATTGATGTTGGAATTTGCTAAAATTTATATGGTTAGACTCGTGGTTGAATGGGCGTTCCTATTTTGTATTGTTTGTTGGGTTCTGAGATGTGGGCCTCACGAGGGAGTTTTTAGTTAAATTTCTGATTTTTGTTAGAAAATCTATATTTTCATATGGAATTTATTCCTATAATTTGTATTGACTAAATCGAATTAATTATGACTCGATTCGAGCCGATCAGAGTCAGCAAATCGAGGAAAAGGCATACTACTTGAGTGATTGAGCGAAATTCGAGGTAAGTGGCTTGCTTAAACCTGTGTGGGGGAAAATCCCCTTACGATTTGGTACTTTTGTGATATGTGAGCGCCGTGTACGCGAGGTGACGAGTGCATACACGGGCTAATTGTTGAAAATCCGGTTTTTACTGAGTAGTAACATGCTACATCTTAATTGAGTTATACCAGCATGTGTATTTATCATGTTTAGCCTAATATCGCATGTCTACATGTTTTAAATGCTTATTTCAATTCTGTGCATCATGCTTAGTTGAATTTCTATTTTCCCTTGATTTGTATCAGTCTTAAACTATAGAGTTCCTGCTGTTAATTGTTGTGTTTTTCGGTTTCGAGTTGTGTGTTGACTTTTGAGACTACGAGGCATTTAGTCGGGAGATCCCCCCGTACTGCATATTTACTTTTTGATACTATTATTTTTTAGTCAATTGTATATAACTATTTAATACGAAAATTTTAAACGTAATACACATATGTATTCATGCATCTTGAATAGCAATTTCGATGGGAAAAGAACTACTCATGCAACATATATATGTAATAGCAGGTAAATTCACTCAAATAAATTAAAACAGACCCAACTCAGATGGATAGTATACTGTTAATTTAAGTCAAGTGTACATCATAATTAATAGCTCTAGTTCCATTGATCCAACATGTATACTCAGATGGAGAATAAGTACACGATATCAATTACTAGTATTTCACATAGAAAGCTTACAATAAATTTATCCGATATGAAGGAAGACCTAAAGTCAAAGCGTAAATTTATTACTCGCTTGAAATAAATAGTTGAAGACCATATAAATATATTTATATCACCACTTAATCATGATTGTATGTTAATTACATAAATTGATTCAACCCATACACTCAGATAGAGAGTCAATACATGTTATCAATAACTAGTAACTATACCAGTGAGTTCATAATACATTTATCTGATATCGAGGAAGACCTAAAGTCAACGCGTACATTTACTATCTCACTATAAATAAAAAGAAATGGAGACCATAGGGGTTAATCCTTATCACTACTTGGTTACAACCACGAACTTTTCTCTGAGGATTAAGTTTCATAATAAAATAAATGCTCAAAACCCCATTTAAACAATCTTAGAACGCTAACATTAACGTTTTTCATTGCATAGTAGCGAGTATTGATCACAGGGATGTTTCTCACAAACATACCAAAATTCATATCAATCTCCAAAACTGCGACCAAATTGGGAAAATGGCCATTTTAAGCATTTTTCAGAATTTAAAATATGACCTACTGTAACGACCCGCCCGGTTAGATTTTACAACCATGTTTCCCCATTTACTGCTCAAATTGTGCTTACGGTTGTTATTTGACTTGATGGGATAATTGGTTCGGGTTCGATGACTTTTAGGAATGATGTGGAACACTTAGTTTCAAGGTTTAGAACTTAAGTTTAAAAGGCTTTTTGGTGTCGAGGTAGATTAATTGGTAAAAAGGTTGTAGAAATTTCACGCGGCGAGCTCGCCGCAGCTTGAACTTTTTAGGGTGAACAGTGCACGGGGGAATTAAAGGAAAATTTTTTGTAGAAAGATGTATTTTTGCGGTCAAGTTTGCGGCCGCAGAATCACTCTGCGGGTCGCATAATGGCCGCAGAATGGACAGAAGTTGGGCAGGTGTGAGTGTAAATCTGCGGTCGATTATGCGACCGCAGAACTGTTTTGAGGTGAATTATGCAAACGCAGAATGGGTCTGCGTGCTGCATAATGATGGCACACCCGGCAGCAATTTCCCAGTTTCAAGGGGCCATTTCGCAGGCCATGGGAGCATTATGCGGTCTAGAGTGTGTTTCGGGGCTTCATTTTCTGGTTTTTTAAATCCGACCCCATTCTTATAAAACACTATTGAGGGTCATTTTGAAGGGTTTCATCTTATACTTTAGAGAGAGGTGAGAGCATCTTAGAGAGAGAAAGTGAAGACCTAGTCATTTGTCTATCAATTCTTGTTCATGATTTGAAAATCACACAATGATCTTGCTAGGGCTTCAAAGAGGTAAGAATTTCTATCTCTAGTCTTTAATTTCGAGTTTGGGTAAAGATGGGTGATTGGGAGTATGATTCTTGGGTGTGAGAGTACTATTTATACATACACATACCAATAAGGTTTGTGGAAAGATTATTGAGTTCAAATGGGTAAAGATTGGGTTGAAAATTATAAAAATCTTCAAAGATCTTAATTGAGGATTTGAGGGTCGAGTTGATATTGGAATTTGGTGAAATTTATATGGTTGGACTCGTGGTTGGATGGGCAAGCATATTTTATAACTTTTGTCGGGTTCCGAGACGTGGGTCCCACAGGCGATTTTTGGGTGCAATTTCGAATTTTGTTGGAAAATTAGTATTTTCTTATGAAATTAATTCCAATAAGTTATATCGACCTAATCGTATTAATTGTGACTAGATTCGAGGCATATGGAGGCCGATTTGCGAGCCAAAGGCATAGCAAAATAAAGAATTTTACGGTTTGAGGTAAGTAACAGTTCTATATTTGGTCCTGAGGGTTTGAAATCCCGGAATATGTGTTATGTGATTGGTCTTGAGGTGACGCACATGCTAGATGACAGGCGTGTGGGTGTGCACCGTAAAAATTGTGAGTTGGTCAAATTCCATAAAATTGTGTAGCTGAATTATCTGTTGATATCTGTCACGACCCGAAATCCCAACCTGTCGTGATGGTGCCTATCTCGATACTACGCAAGCCGACATTCTCAATAAACCATAATTTCTTTTAAGTTTGAAAATATAATGTTGGAATACAATCCATAACTCTCGCAAATACTGATACAAACACTCCCAAAACCTGGTGTCACTGAGTACATGATCATCTAGTATGAATACAAGTCTGAAAAAATACAATCTATAATAGTCTAAGACAAAATACAGTAAACAAGGAGATAGGGAAGGAGAGACAAGGTCTGCGAAACACGTCAACTACCTCTGAATCTGCGAAAAATCGACTGTGCGAGAGAATCAATACTCGCTATGTCTGGAAACACCTGGGTCTGCACACGGAGTGCAGGGTGTAGTATGAGTACAACCAACTTAACAAGTAACAATAATAAATAAGAAACTAAAGATAGTAACGAGCTACACAGTTATAGTTCATTTTTCAGTAAATTCCAGCAAAGATTAGACATGCTTTCAAATTCAGCAGTTTAAGTCAAATCAATTTTATACAGTTCAAGTTCATGTAATCTGGATATAAAATCTTTCAGAGAATTTCACAACAATGACAGACAGTAACTAAGTGCAACAATAAATGAAAAGCAAGTATAGCCTCTCAGGACAACAGTCACTCACTGTGCTCCCAGCCCGCAGCACTCACACTCAATGGGTACCCGTGCTCACTGGGGGTGTACAAACTTCGGAGGGGCTCCTACAGCCCAAGTGCTATAATCCACATGGACAACCCACGTGTTGCACGGACAACTCATGTGCTATAATATCCTACACGGACAACTCATGTTCTATAGTATCCTTACCTCACCGACAGGCCCTCGGCCTTACTCAGTCCTCAACCTCCCTAGTCTGTCGCCTCTCAAAAATCACAAAGATCAGCCCAAACAAAGATAACATAGTGTATCAATAAAATCAATAAAGGTTGAGGTATGATGCGCAAGACAGTAATTAGCAAATAACTCAACTAGTACGCGACCTCTGCGTGTCCCAACAATACTATCACATAGCCTAAGCATGATTTCTAACATGATTTACAGTCAATTTGCTTCAATACATAGAGAGCATATAGCTATCAACAAGTTATTCAACTTTACAGTTTCACGGGACGGACCAAGTCACAATCCCCTCGGTGCACACCTGCACGCCTGTCACCTAGCATGTGCGTCACCTCCAAAATAATCACATGTCACAAAATCTGGGGTTTCATACCCTTAGGACTAGATTTATAACTGTTACTTACCTCAAGTCGTGTAATTCTTTATTCTGCAATGTCTTTTCCTCGTGAATTGGCCTCAAAACGCCTCGAATCTAGCCATAAATAATTCGATTCAGTCAATAAAATTTATTGGAATTAATTCTATAAGAAAATGCTAATTTTCCATAAAAATCCAAAATTTAGCTCAACTCGCCCCTCAAGTTATCAATTTAAACCAAAAGGGTTTTCTAAATGTTTTTCAACTTAATTCACCCATTAAATAATAAAAACAGCCATAGATTCGGGTAATTTAACCAATATCGAGTTAATAACACTTACCCCATTATTTCCTCTGAAAATCTCCCAAAACTCACCTCAATCCAAGCTCCGAATCGATAAGAATGAAATGGGAAACTCACTGCCCAGGCTTTTACTCAACGCGATCGCAAACAATCACACGCGATCGCAAAGCACAGTTTTTCATTGCCCAGATTTAACCCTACGTGATCGCAGACTTTTCCACGCGATCGCGAAGCTCACTCTCACAGGCCTATGTGATCGCAGACTTGTCCACGCGATCGCGAAGCACAAAATATGTGACCTCTATTTCTTCTCCACTTACTCTAGGCGAACGCGACCTTCTTCACGTGTTCGCGAATAACGCACTCGCATAGCTACGCGATGGCGTCCCTCTTAACGTGATCGCATAGTACAAACTCAGCAGGCCTCAATTAACCCTACGCGATCGCAAATATCCCCACGTAATCGCGTAGAACAACAACCTCCACTGACCAACTAAGCTTATGCGATCACGAACGCATTCACGCGATCGCGTATAAGGAAACCAGAACCTGCTGAAACCAGAACTTCAGCTATCAAGCAAAGTCCAAAAAATGATCTGTTAAGCATCTGAAACTCACCCGAGCTCCCCGGGGCCTCAACCAAACATACCATCAAGTCCCAAAACATCATAGGAACTTAGTCAGACCTTCAAATCACCTCAAACAATGCTAAAACCACAAATCTCACAGAGATTCAAGCCTAATAAACTTTGAAACTTTCAATTTCTACAAACGACGCCGGAACTTAGCAATTCGCGTCTGATTGACCTCATGTTTTGCACACAAGTCATAAATGCAATAACGAACCTATTACAATTGTTATAATCGAATTTCGACCCCGATATCAAAAAGTCAACCCCCGGTCAAACTTCCCAAAAATTCAACTTTCGCCATTTCAAGCCTAATTCCACTACGGACCTCCAAATAATTTTCCGAACACGCTCCTAAGTCCAAATTCACCATACAGAACTATTGGAATCATCAAAACTCTATTATGGGGTCATTTACACATAAGTCAACATCCAGTCAACTATTTCAGCTTAAGCTTCCAACATGAAATTCATTCTTCCAAGCTAACTATGATGTATATTAAAACCAAAACCGACAATTCACATAAGTCATAATACCTCGTAGGAAGTTATTCAAGACTTCAAATAGTTGAAAGGAGCGTAAATACTCAAAATGACCGGTCGGGTCGTTACAATCTTTCCCACTTAAACATGTGTTCGTCCTTGAATGTGCCAAGAGTTGTTCCTAAGCCTTTAAATCAGTGTTCCTCCTTACCATGCACATACCTGGGGTGATCCCACGTCAGCATATTCTATATAGGCCTGACAATATAACATAACTAAAAATCATTAATTTAACCTTAGCCCAAACCTTAGAGCCCAATTTCTAACACCCAGAATTCTTTCCAAGAACTAAATCTCCCACACCGTATAAGTCTGAACAAATTATATCAAGACATAGCCATAACCCTAGATATAATCACATTACATACTACACAACTCACATGCTCACAGTGCCATTCCCTATCACAGTAATTACTCCAAACCGACCAAGTACAAGTATTAAACCTCATATCGAGCCAAACCTCATTCCAAAACCTCCGTACGCTGCTGATAATACAATAAATATGCAAAATCTCATGACCCCTTATAAGGGAAACAAGTCATAGAGATCTTTCACCCCAACCAGAGCCATAAACATTTTCTAAGGCGACTTTCAATAATATCATCCGGAATATACCGTAATCAAACCTGATAGTACTTATTCTAGGTCCAATGACCTTATATTATTAAACACAACTATCCCATAGACATGCCACATCAATATAACTCAAGCCACAACTGCGCAGTCCGTGTACCCAAATATGGCAGATATCTCAAGGAAGAGAACCGTATTGCAAGTTCAACAAGCACCACCACCACCGCAATGTTACAACCAACTCCTCAAATTTTGTGAAGAGGATAACCGTAGGCGCATATGCACAGTTGTAGAGGAAGGAAATTAATAAATCAGATAAATTATCATGGAAATAGAATTCCCACACACGGCACGGACAACTCACGTGCGAATAATATAAATCGCCTAGCATGGGCACAGGCCTCCAGCCCCAACATATCATATATGAGCAATTAAACAAGTGCACATGTAATGATAATGAAATAAGATTCTCATGCTCCTGGACTGGTATAACTAACACGCCATAGCGTAAGCATGTGCAAAGTCTGCTATCTCACACTTCAAATTGGCAAGTTAACGCGGAAATAGTAACTAACCCGTTTATTCAGGGGAATTAGCCTCTTTGTAACCTCAAATGTAGCCCAGATAGTTCTTAACAAAGGTACGAATACGAGAAATGTTATAACGTTGCGCTTAACAGTCAACTCTAGGTATATCATAGCCTAAGCGTTCTTTCGAGTATGAATACTTACCCCGATGCCCGCACATTGGCTCAAACCTCACATATATGCACACTTATAGCGCGTAGCTATCACAAATAATTAACGCAACTAGGGCCTCCAATGATTTAAAATAAAATACTCACCTTAAACAGGACGCAACCCGAAACAATATACTTCTGAGAACTCCCAGTCTCCAAATTCATCCAACACATGCATCACCATAACTGATCCCAATTCCAGCACTAGAATGACTAACATATCTTCCATTCACGATCTTCCCATTAGGAATACTTTCATAATTCTTCCGTGCCACATAGTAAAAATTTGAATATAAATAGTCTACCAATCAGGTGAGTATTTCAATACCAATGAACATTCGTAAGTCAAAACATAATGCGCCTTTTGAAATATGCACCCTTCTCAGGAATTATTGAGCAGTTATAACATTCATCTAATTATCTAAAATTGACCATTCTGTCCAAAATTCGTGATCTCCCTTCCAAGAATGAACTGCCACCTTGTACCTGCAAATCTTAATCCTGCATAACACACCACATCTATCATGCCATCATGTGACAAGCACAATAATTTCATTATCAACTTTGAGTCACCACTAATTTACCTACCCGGTTAGTTAGAAACCTTCCACTTGCTCCCAAACAGGAGAAAATCACAATACACAACATGTTCCTCACGCCGGTAGGACATATCCGGCTCAAACCATGGTAGAAACCATCATGAACACTTTGAAATCCATTTGCACACAACCAAGATATCAGAACTAAATTCCTCTGACTCGACCAAGTCACGCATGTCACTTAACCCAAGAATATTTCTACTAAAACATCCGTAGATCCTCAACACATATGATCATACCATTACCAAACATGGTCCACCCTACTACCCAGTCTTCCTATTTTCTCCGAGTTTCTTCTGAACCAACCTCAATTCGACGCTTCTCCAGGTCGGAACTCCGCGATCCTTATCCAAAGCACACTACAAGACATCCTAACATACAACTACACTGCCTTAACGCCCATAAGTCACTGTATTCATCTTAAGAACCTCCATAAATACCACAACCGTAACACTTACTCTGAAAATACCTTATGCGAATTTAAAATTGTTCCTCTTTCCTTTGTTATACTGAAATGTAGAATCCATAGTCATACAAAATTACCGCAAGTACCGATACATTCAAATTTAAATCTCAGATTTTCTTACACAAGTTCGGAAACATTCTCAATTGCTATATATAATTCTCAAACCCATTAGAATTTCCTCGGGAATCACCTACTTTTCTCAAATCTAAATTGCACCGCCCAAACGGGCCAAAAGGTACAAGCCCCATTAGCACAACAACCCCTTAAGAAGTAACCCTACCTTAACACCACCAATCAAATTCATACTTCGTGCACACTACGTTCTTAAAAATAATAATTTAAGCATTCCATGATTTCCGTATTTCTATAAAGTTCCACATAACCCGTATTCAGGAATTTTCTTACTCGAGTCATCCTCGATCTCTATCTCTACAAGTCATAACTGATCCTCAAGTATGTTTCCGACCAAAACTAAAATTGTAACACACAACCATGAAATCAAATTGTCAATAGCAGGCTCCCCCACTTATCTTTATACTTCAATTATATAAACATAGAACCCGTAAGGATTTCTCCTTCTCAATAACCATGATCTCGCACCATTAACCCGCCAGCCACAGTCTTTTGTTAAGCTTCCAATGAACATTATGAATCACCAGCCACAGCCACACACTCGACCTCTTACCGGGTAGCAAGTAATATTCCTCGCAGAATCTTTCTCAACATCACGCCACCGTTAACTGCTCACAAGAGATAACCCACCTAATCAATAAATTCTCCTGAGCTCATGCTCGTCTACCATTTGTATAAGTCTACACTTTATCTATTGACATCAACTGAAAGTTCAACAATACCATCCGAACTCAAGTCATATTGCGCCTGAAACGATAATAAGATCTTCACATCCCTCTTCATTTCAAACAAACTCCTTTTTGCCACATTCAATCTTTCTTCGCACAGTAACCATCACTCCAAATAAAGTCAGTAGACCAAATCACATTCTAACGCGATTCCAAACTGTTTTACACTTTCTCAAGGCGCGTGACTACCCTACCACAGAATCCATATGCTTATTTGCCACTCTTACTACGGTTAAACCATCTCTTTTAAGAAACTTCTCAACCTCTACTTCGCCTTCTTGACCTACTAGTACTTCAACCACCGTGAAAAACTTTCCGTCATATCTTCCCTCATACTTTTCTGCCCGACTATTGCATCAAATCAAAATGCATCTCTGTCGCACCTGAACCAATAAAATGTTACCGACTCTAAGCCTCTTCGAAGATCATCTTTATTGAGCCATCAACATTAGAAATGCCCATTCGCAACCATAATTACTACACAATCACTTACTCTTCTTGAGCCCAAACGCATTGAGAAGACATGAGAAATTAATTTGCCCCATAATTTAACAACGTGAAAGATCCTTCAATACACTCACAACTCGACACTATATGTCAAAGCAAGTCAGAATTCAAGTACCCAATAGCAAAACTACCATAAACAAGAGGTAGCTTGAATCTGGAACGTAGGTATGTCTTCAATGCAATGCTTCGTCTTCCACAACTATCTATCTCTAATGCATAAGTGTAGTATGAGTACAAAAGACCTGTGTACTTAGTAAGTATCTTGACTAACCTTGTTGAAGTAATGACGAGGTTTTAAGTTAAAGATACTCACTTAATATGTACATGTGAAGATAATAAGCAGGAGAAACAAGGTAAGAGCATTAACTGGAGAGCTATGGAGCAGTAAACAGACATGGAAACAAGTCATAACCTCATACCCATTTCTATGAATGAAATAACAATCATGAAGTACACGTAAGGATCATAGCCAAATCTCACAAACAAATACCATTACGGCATGAAACCCGTTCCCAATCTCAATAAACATTGTTGCGGTGTGCAACCCAATCCCAATATCAACAATCTCTGTTGCAGCGTGCAACCCGATACCAATATCAATAAAATACTATTGCAGCATTCAAGCCGATTCCAATATCAATAATATCATATGAAACCGCAACAACAACCAAATGAGGAAAAAGTTTAAACGTAACACTAAGAAATCACACACACAATATTCAACTAGGTAATACAACTCAAATAGAGTAAGATAAGTAGTACTATATCAGAAGCTAGTCTACTGTATATAATGACAAGGCTTCCACAAAGAATAACACACAACCAATCTAAAAGTCACCCAATCCAGTTAAGCAATGGATAGTAGAACATGAAATGAGGAAAGATGTTTGTCAAGTAAGAACCGAATCAAATGAAGGAATTCAATATATATGAAATCATGTATCAAGTAGAAGCATTTAATAAGTAAATGCATATGGTAAGTAAAAGCATATGGTAAGTGAGGACATAGAGTAAGTGAAAGCATGTAGTAAGTGAAGACATCTAGTAGTTTAAAGCATCAAAAAAGTAAATCACGTGACAATTAGGGGCACGTAACATGTATAGGCTAATGACAAGTAAATGCATGAACTCAAAAAGGACATGCAACAGAAGTAAATCTAGTAAAAGCATAAGTATAACTGTAACATAAAAGGCAAAGACATAAATATAACAGTAACATGCATAAGGGAAAACACAGAGTTAACTACATAAGAAACACAAACGAAAGGTATCATACAAAACAACAAACATTAATAGAAACCAAAGTAAAGGGCATGTAAGTACTTAATGAATGTGTAATCATAACAAAAATCCAACGTCCTTTATTTTTGCACGATAATAACGAACAAACCAATCTCATTTCAAACTGCCCGAAAATACTCATTGTGCCAATATCATATCATACATATGGAAATACCCATCGTGCCAAAAGTATCCCTAAGGCCCAATCATCATCTCTTATTACAAATAAAGAGGTTCAAGTAATATGACAATAACAAGTATAAATATAGAATTGTAATACCCTGATCAAGTTAAGTATGCAACGAATCTCAAAAACATCACATTAAATCATTTTTAAGATGTCATATATTCTAGCATGATTTCTAACGCAATTAATTGAGTTTACTAATCATCGTATTAAATGAAGCATAGGTTAAGGGATCATCAAGTTCAATAAAGGCACAAAAAAGCATATAACTCTCCCTCCCGAAAATAGAAACCTTGGCACATGCATATACGCTCGTCACCTCGTATATGCATCACTGCCGCATATAGCAAGCAATATCAATTAGTAATAAAACGTTCCCCATCCAAGCTAGGCAAGACACTTACTTTAAATAAGCCAAATAGATAATCTAGAAGAGCCATCTCGCACGAATCAACCTCCGAACGACTCGAAACTAGCCAAAAGCAACTCCAAAATATCAAATAATACCATATAAATCAAATCAAAATGATAAAGGTCGGATCTTTAATCAAATACTAAAAGTCAACTCGAGCCCACACCCCAGAATAAGATAAAACCCATATATTCCGACAAACCCATTCGAATATTAGTCCAACCATACTAATTTCATCCAATTATGACTATGAATCGATGATCAAAACCCAATTATTCACTTTATCAAAGTTTTCAACCCCCCTCCCCCCAAGTTCTCTTTTAGATTCAATAATTTAATTCCAAAATCAAAGGTGGAATCATGTAAAATAATCAATCTGAGTCAAAAGTACTTACCCCAATCCATGCAGAAAAAATCCCCTACAAAATCACCCATATCCAAGCTCCACAACTCAAAATGTGATAAAATAACTCAAAGTCTGAAAATAGAGTACTTATAGATCTGCTCCAGGTAAAACCCTTTGCGATCTTACGTTCATTGTGTTCGTAATTCATGTGTTGATTTACTTTCCGTACGATAATTTTATTGTTGTTGTTGTTGTTGTACTAAGTGTTGTTGAGCCTATAGCTATGTGTGGTTCTGGTATTGGAATTATTTCTAGGAAATGTTGTGGCATATGGGCACATGTGGTGCGAGGTGCTATATTGTGTTGATATGTTTTTGGCACATGTGCTATTGTTGAGAGGATTGTCGGGGTGTTCGCACGTGAGTTGTCCGTGTTATTGTTATTATGAATATTTTCACATGCGACGTGAAATGACGGGCTATATATATATATATGTTTGAGTTTGTGCGTGTGGTGAGACAAGGTGGGAATATTATTATGCGCGTGCGGCGAGAGAAGGCGGGCATTTACTTTATTATTGCACACTTGGCGAGACAAGGGGGGATATGTCGGGGATGATTTGTGATGACTTGTGATGGCTTGGGGCTTTGTTATTGATGATATTTGTATAGTGGTGTACTGACCTTGCATGAGTCATGCATTTTACATTTTGTTGTGTTCTTCCTATGAGTCATTTGTTGTCTCTTCTCTTACTTGTTGATTCGAGTTGTGATAGAACACTTGCACAAGCATACACATAATTAATCACTCATATCGGTTTACGAAGATGAACCCTAATGTTTATTGATCATTTACATGTATTCTCGTATACTTGCCTTCTATGTGAGAGTTGTACTATTGACATGTGAGTTGTCCATCCAGATATAAGATATTATCACTCTCTTAGGATGTGAGTTGTCCATGCGGTTATGTATTTTAATGTGGGCACAATATGCCAAGTGATTAGGATTCGTGACTTGGGACCCGCAAATTGTGGTTATGAGGTTTGGTACCTCATAAAACATTCTTGTATAAATCTATTCTGAAAGCGGTGGTTTATTAGGTTGTTACCCATTTTTCCCTTAATTGGTTTCACCGAACTTTAACTGTATTCTGCTTACTTTACAACGTCATTATCGGTCACTACTTGTTGTTTAGTTGTTATTCTAGTTCTTATTGCAAGTATTGTAGCATCATTCTTACCATGTTTTGCTTTATATTATTCCTTGTTAGTTTTGTATTCATACTTGTACATGTTATTATGTTGAGTGGGTGTCTTGATTGTTCCTCGTTGCTACTACACCGAGGTTAGTCTTGATACTTACTGGTTACCTTTCTGGTGTACTCATGCTACTCTTTTTGCATATTTGTTTGCAGATCCAGGTACTTCAGAGTTTGTTGATCATTAGCTAGCTGATCGGGCATTATTGTGGAGACTCGTTTGTAGGCCTTAGAGTCACTTTTTGAATTTGATTTTGTATTGTTTACTTATATTCCGAAACATTTGTACTTAGCAATTTCCTAGTGAACTCGTTAGAGTTTATGACTTGTACTACCAGTTTTAGGATGTTGTATATCATGTTGGGATTATTGGCTTTATATAGAATTTTTTGTTTCATGCTTAAAATTTAATTGGTTAAAATCGGTTTTTTATTTAGTAAGTGTTAGGCTTACCTAGTTTTAGAGACTAAGCAGAATCACGACATCCTACGAAGGAAAATTTGTGTCGTGACAAGTTGATATCAGAGCTATATGATCATAGTTGCTACGAGTCATAAGCGAGTTTATTAGAGTCTTGCAGATCGGTATAGAGACGTTTGTACATATCTTCAAGAGGCTATGGAAATATTAGAAAACTTCACTTCATTCATTCCCATTGTGCGAGTTTATTGATTTCGGAGTTTGAGCCTTTATCATTCTATTCTCTCATATATGGTGAGGACACGAGCTGCAGTTACTGATGACACTGCCCCTAGAGTCGGCGTTGCTAGGGGCTGGGCCAAGTAAGAGCACGTGCT
Source organism: Nicotiana otophora (assembly GCA_000715115.1). Lineage (NCBI taxonomy): Eukaryota > Viridiplantae > Streptophyta > Magnoliopsida > Solanales > Solanaceae > Nicotiana > Nicotiana otophora. Next base: position 155,785 of record AWOL01S0014183.1, read on the forward strand.
ACAGCTAGAGCACCTACCAGAGCAGCAGCTGAGGAGCCACCAGTAGCTCCGGTTTGGGGATAGGCATTGGAGGTGCCTTGTTGCTACCCCGGGACTTCAGGAGACTTTAGTGTAGTTCCTGAGTATGTTTGGTACATTGGCTCAGGCGGGATTGATTCCGGTTGCACCAGCTACTTCACAGAACATGGGAGGAGATCAGTCTCACGCCGCCCGCACTCCAGAGTAGCGGGTCCACATTGGTCAGGTTCCAGGTGTCATATTAGTACAACCTATTATTCCAATCCAGCATGAGGTCGGGCTAGGGGCATATGAGGAGGAGCAACTGAGACTTGAGAGATTCAAGAAGTATCGTCTTTCTACTTTCATTGTCTTAACTTTAGAGGACGCAAACAGTTTTCTAGAGAAGTGGCATCATATTCTCCACAACATGGGAATTGCGAAAACGAGCAGGGTTACTTTACTACATTCCAACTATCGAGAGCAGCGTATCAGTGGTGGCGGTCTTACGAGGAGGGTGGCCTAGCGATGCAACTTCACTTTCATGGACTCAGTTTTCGGATATGTTCTTGAGAGAGTTTCTTCCCCAGACCCTTCGGGGTGCATCCCGAGCAGAGTTCGAGCAGCTGTACCAAGGTTCTATGTTAGTGTCAAAGTATGTTGTTAGATTCAGTACTTGTCCAGGCATGCACCTGCTTTGGTTTCTACAGTTAGAGAGCAAGTTTGTAGGTTCATTAAGGGGTTCAGTTATAGTATTCAATTCAACATGGCTTGGGAGTTGGAGACGGATGTTCTATTTCAATAGGTAGTACAGATCGCTCGCAAATTAAAGGGTATACACGGTCAGGAGAGAGAGGGAAGAGAGGCTAAGAATCCTCATGGACCGGGAGGTTCTACTGGTCTATATTTTAGAGGTACGGTACATCATGGTAGAGGTTTTGTAGGTCATCCAGTTTAGTGTATGCTTCAAGCTTCACGTGGTGCTTTAGACATTCATGCGTTCTAGAGTACCCGTACCGGACAGCTTCCACAACCATGCTAGCGGAGAGGTTGCTTTGATTGTGGATATACCATCCACATGGTGAGAGATTGTCCCAGACGCCATACATATGTGTCACAGTGGGGAATTCGGTCTATGAGTTCCGCTCCAGTTGCTGCTATACCTGCACCGCTAGCTAGGGGTGGAGGTCAGGCGGGTAGAGGTTATTACACCCCAATATTTTTCGTCTGTGAGAGTACGTTGTAAGTCAACTGATGTAAGCTCACAAATGAGATCATCTTTAAAAGTAAATAAAGTATGTTAATCATATTACCATGGAGGCTAAAAATAATTAAGATCATGAATAACAAGCACCAAGAGGGTTGGAAGGCTTAGAAGCTAAACGAATTGAAGAAAATAAGTCTCGTCAAAAGTCGACTAGTTGGGAATGTTATAACATGTAAGTTTGGGGTGAGACTAGTGTGATTAACATTATAAGGAGTTTATTCTATGCGCTATTTTATTCATATCATAGTCGTGTGTTATCTTTTGAAGTCAGGCGAGTTGTGGAACAAAAGTTTGCAAAGGTCATCATAAGTTACATTCATAAATATGCTGAAACTTAGGTCAAATGTAGTTGAGTGTTTCTACCAATATAGTTGGTAGACGCGAAAAGACGTTGAAGATGAAGAGGTAAAATACTTATAAATACATCTTCACTGCATTAAATGTTAATACTCCTCTAAGTGTGTGTGTG